>JAOWBW010001945.1:0-59660 GCA_026119855.1 Campanula takesimana | reverse complement strand
GAGGGTGGTTTGTCAGTACAGGGCTGGTGCATTACCGTGGGCTCCTTATGAACCTCCTCGGTATATGCTCCGTCCCGCGAGGCTGGCGACTTTCTTGGCCCCACTCCGGCAGAGCATTACAGAGGGAGTGACGACTATGCCGGCTACGTGCGGACACGGCTGATCAGCCCTCAGGTCGGGCTTAGATGCTATGGGGAGAGGGATCGAGCTCGGCCCCGGTACATTGGTCGGAGTCGGCCTTTGGTTGACATGCCCCTTCGCTCGAGTAGTGTGAGAGTGATGAGGGGTGGCCGGGAGGTGGAGCTTAGCTTGGAGCCGACTGATGCCGATCTTGTGAGGAGACATTCATTCCTCCGCCCGACGCTGGGGTACGGCTTTGTGCTTTGTATTAGTCATGTTTGCACACATCTATTTCTTTCGCATTGTAATCATTTGCCTTGGCTTCCCTTTCAGGTGACTCGGGAGGCATATATCCGTTCAGATCGGCGGGAGAAGTGTTTGATGCGCTTACTGAGGGAGGCGTACCATTCATGTACTTATCAGAGGACGACGTTGCATCACCCCAGCGTCGTGAGCGGTCTCCGAACGGCGCGGGCTCTTCTCACATTGGTGGTTGAGCGGTCGGGGACGGAGTTCGGGTGCCGGTAGCTCTCGGCTTTAGCGCGGCGTGGAGACACCACGGAGGAAGATTCTGATTAGGCGGGGTCCATCTTTATTCCTACACTGTTAGCTAGTAGAGACCAGAGGATATGTATGTATAGAACCAATGTATAAAATGCATGTATGTATATCATGTTTCTAAAATGTAAAATTTATTGTGGAGCCTACTTGTGCAAACTAGTTATTTTACAAATGTTCCTAATTTTATACAATGCATGAGCCACGGAAGGGGGCAGGTACGTAGTTGCATGGATCCGTTACGGAGTGGGAGGAAACAAACCGGATTTCTGCATGGAGCGATGTTGGCCGCCATGGTCATGGCATGGCCCGGAGCAATGTTGGCCGCATGGCCATGGCAAGGCACAGAGCAATGTTGGACGCGTGGCCATATCTTCCAAGATCACAAGTGGCCGCGTGCCAAGTCTGTAGTCGGCCTCTGCTCTTTCCTTTTCCTGGCAAGAGTGGGAGTCCGTACCTATTAATGAACCCTTTGCAGCCACAAAAACATACCAGCAACCTTTTGAGCAGTTTTTGAGTTCCTTTTAACCAATTTGCTTGCTCTTTGCCATGGATCAAGAGGCTAGGATCACAAGTCTTGAGAAAAAAGTCTTTATAACCTCTTGGAGAAGTGGGTTGCCAAACTTCCTGGTTCTAGTCGTAGGAAACTTGATGAACGGTATGGGATAAAGTGTCTTTGGTCACTTTTGCACATGAACTCCAATACCAACCTCTGCAAGCCTGTGGGAGATTTTGGAATGATACCCTCCATGTCTTCAACTTTTCATTCAACGAGATAACACCCACTTATGAGGACATCGCGGCATTATGTGGCTACGAAGGGAAGGGTAAAGTTGCCTTGCCCTTTGACTTCGTTTGCTTGAGGGACAAGTTGATGACCTTTGCGTGCCTGCGGATGACTTTGATAGGTATACTAGGGGCGGTTATGTTGACCTTTCTTGGATGCCACAACACTTCATACACATGGATGAGGCCTCTGACCGTTCCTTGGACCATCTTGCGCTATGTTTGTTTGCCTCTATTCTTTTCCCTTATGAGGTTGGATTTGCTAGTGGGGGGTGTTTGGGATGGTGAATTCGGCTCGTTTTAGGTTATGACATTGTACCGGCCATTCTTGGGGAGATGCTTTGTGGGATTCCCCATCTCGCGGCTTATGGTGGGATGCCTTGTGGTAGTGGTAGGCTTTTGACCATGTGGTTACAAGAGAGGCTTCGAGTGAATAAAACGGCGGCTTCTCTGAAGGTGGCCCCATGGATGCACCGCATTAGAGGCATGGCGGAAGCGGTTTGGGCATGACTCTCAAAGGTTGGGAAAAGTATTTGGCGGAAATGGTGACTGACGACATTCAGTGGGTGGTGCCCATTGGCACATTTCACTCTGTGAGGGAGAAACAAGTGGGACTTCACATGATCAAAGTTCCGACCCTTTCTGGGACTACCTTTTACTATCCCTCTAGAGTGCTTCGTCAGTATGGTTTGGTGCAGACCATCCCGGAGGGTTGGGACGAGGAGAGAGATGATTTTCCTTTGGGATACTTCAGTGGATGATAGTGCCTCAGTCCTTCTTTCTCAGATGTGGGGCGAGCCGGCTTTAGTTGTAGGACCTTCCTCACACGCTCTAGCAACACCTTCCTGCCACGCGAGTATTTGGATTGGTATATAGGGGAGACTTGAGCATGCGGAGCAGACTCATAGAAACCCTAAGGGGCACTATTTTGGGATCCTGTGCTCCAGTTTTCATTGAGAATTAAGGAGGCTGAGGCTTATGAGAGGAGGATGAGTAAGAGCGTGGCTAACGAGGCAGAGAAGAAGGGGGGCATCAAAGAAGAGGAAGGGCGAAGAGGCTCCTAATGGCAAGGCTTAAAGGTGTTAGAAGTTCGAAAGAAGATTTTGTGAGCATCCTAGCAAGAAGAAAGTTCGCCGTGGCAAAGCAAGAAGAAAGAGACCGAGGGCACAAATGGCACTAAGGAGTAATCCCGAGCGTCTCTCCATAGTCGTGCAGACACATTAGTTTAATTTAGTTTACTTTTGTTTTAGTTCAATTTCAGAATAGGTTAGTTATTCAAAAAGTATGTCAAGCTTAGACTCATCAAATAAGTGTTAACATGCGATGACTATGGAAATAAAAGTTTTGCTTTCAGAAAATACAACTTCTATCTTTATTGCTTTGTGACAGGGTTTGATGTTTATTTGTTTTTTAGACCACGCCCTTTGAAAGGCTGCCTACGTTCCCTTTTACAAATAGGACTAAAGGGCTCAGGTCACCGTAGTTCACTCCAGTCAGACTAGAATGATTTTAAAGAAAGGGAAGATAGAAGGGGGAATGCTGTAACTTTTGCTAGACCGCCCTGCGGGTTTCGATCTAGCGAGCTTTGTACGCACCCTTATTTTGCATAGACCGCCCTTTGTGGGTTTTCAGTCTATCGGGCTTCTTTTTGCGTAGTAAACATTTTTTTTTTTTTTAAGAGGGGGAGTCTAGTTATAGTAGCGTCTGAGCTTGCTGAGGTTGACTGGTTCCTTGAACGGTTGCCATCCAAATCTGCCATTCTGACCGCTCCTCCGGAGAAGATCTTCTGTACTACAAATGGCCCTACCTAAGTGGGGGCCCATTTCCCGAGGGGGTTGAATTGTGGGCACAAGCGTGCTTTGAGCACCAAGTCTCCTTCCTTTATGTCAACAGGCTTGACCTTTTTATTGAAGGCTTTTGTCATTCTCCTTTCATAGGCCCGGATGTGTTCCATGGCCTTCAATCTGTGTTCGTCGAGCCTTATGCCAACTGATCATAGCGACTACGAAGCCATTCTACCTCATTCACTTGGTTTCTCGAGCAAGATCCTCAAAGATGGCACCTCCAACTCAATAGGGAGTACTGCTTCCATGCCGTATGTCAAAGCGTAGGGGGTTTCTCCAGTAGCGGTGCGGACTGACGTTCTGTACCCCCAAAGTGCTAATGGTAATTTCTCGGGCCAATCCCGTCCTTGCGAAGCCATCTTGCGAATTATCTGCTCAATCGCCTTGTTGCCGCCTCAACCGCGCCGCTAGTCTGTGGATAGTATGGGGAAGATTTCTTTCGTTCGATCTTGAATTCTACAAGCAAGCGAGCACACTCGGCTTCGAAATGACTGCCATTATCTGATATAATGAGGTTAGGAACCCCATACCGACACATAATCTTCTCTTTGATAAACTGCGCTACCCTCTTGGAATTCAGCACCTTGTAAGACTGAGCTTGACCCACTTTGTGAAGTAGTCGACCGCGACGAGGACGAATTCATGACCATTACTACCGGCGGCGAGATCTTCCCAATAATGTCTATACCCCACGTGGCGAATGGCCAAGGCGTGGTGGAACTATACAATTCGTGTGGGGGGATGTGGTTGAGGTTGGAGCATACTTGGCACTTGTGACACCGTCGAACCCATTGAATACAGTCTGTCTCCATGGTAATCCAATATTAGCCCAGCCGAGTGATCTTCTGTCTAAGCATCCTTGCATTCATGTGGGGTCCGCACAACCCGTTGTGTACTTCTTCATTATTGCTTCAGCTTTCTTGTTGTCGACACATAAGAGCAATAGACCGTCGTAATGCCTCTTGTACAAAGTATCGTCTAACAGCACAAACTGCCCCGCCAATCTTTTGAGTGCTTGCAGACTCTTGGCCTTCACATCTCCGTCAAAGGACATCTTCTCCGTGCTTAAGGAACTTGTAGATTTGGGCGTACCATTGATCTTCGTTTACCTCTGCATCGATCTGGATTTCACAGCAATAGGCGGGGTTCTCCCTTCGTCCAACCCTAAATGGTTTCACGGACCTTCCTTCTGGAATTTCAACTAAGGAGGCCAATGTCGCTAGAGCATCCGCGAACCTATTTCTGTCTCGCGGCAGGAAATGGAAGGTAACTTCTTTGAACTGTGCTATCAACTCATCCATGTAACCTTGGTACCGCTGCAGGCAAGGATCAATAGTTTTCCATTTCTTCGCCGTTTGGTTAATAATCAAAGCAGAGTCTCCATACACTTCTAACTCTTTCACGTTGCGTTCTAGGGCGGCCTCCAATCCGGATATACACGCTTCATACTCGGCGGCGTTGTTGGTTGCTGAAAAGTTTAGCTTGATGGCTATGGGATGTGTGCTCATCTTTGGGATCAATAAGTAGGAGTCCGACTCCATTCCCTCGTTTGTTTGCAGCTCTGTCAAAGAATAATTGCCACCTTTCTGCGACCTCAATTGCGAAAATGTCATCATCCGGGAACTCGGGGTCAGGTCCTCTTGTCTCAGTGCTCGGAGTGTCTGCGAGCTGATCGGCCATTGCCCTCCCCTTGATTGCCTTCCTCGGTACATAAGTAATGTCGAACTCTCCCAAGAATACTGACCATTTAGCGAGTCTCATAGAAAGGGATGGTTATCGAACAGGTAATTGATAGGATCCATTTTCGAGACTAGTAAGATCGGATGGGATACCATGTAGTGCTTGAGCTTCGTCACCACCCATACTAGGCCTACGCAGGTCTTCTCGAGCTCGGAGTAATTAAGCTCGCTACCTTGTAACTTTCGACTAACAAAGTACACTGCATTCTCAATCCGGGAATCTTTGGCTTTTTGCGCTAACATGGCTCCGACGGAGGTATCTGTCACAGTTAAGTATAGTAGCAACGGCTTCTCCTTATGCGGCGGGCACAGGATTGGGGTATTCACCAAATATTGTTTGATCCTTTCGAAGGCTATCTGGCAGTCATGATCCCACTCCACACTGGCTGTTTTCTTCATTAACTTGAAATTGGTTCGCAGATGGTGGTCAGCTGATTGATAAACCGACTGATGTATTGCAGGCGTCCCATGAATCCTTTTATCTCTGTCTCGGTACGGGGTGGCTTCATCTCCAGGATGGCTTGAATCTTCCTTGGGTCGGCTTCGATCCCATTCTCGGTGACCATGTAACCTAATACTTTCCCTCTACGAACTCCAAAGGTGCATTTCGCCGGGTTCAAACGCATGGCGTGCTCTCTCAACCTGTTGAAGAATTTTCTGAGATCTAACAAGTGTTGGCCCACAGACCCTTTTGAATGTATAATCATGTCATCCACGTACATCTCAATCTCCTTGTGGATCATATCGTGGAATAAAGTCGTAACTGCCCGTTGGTAGGTAGCCCCAGCGTTCCTCAGCCCAAATGGCATGACAGTATAGCAAAAAGTCCCCCATGGGGTGGTGAAAGCTGTTTTTTCTTGGTCTCCTCGGCCATCTTGATTTGGTTATAGCCGGCAAACCCATCCACAAACGACTTGACCTCATAGTGGGCGGTCGCATCCACCAACATGTCGATATTTGGCAAGGGGAAGTCATCCTTTGGCGTAGCTTTGTTGAGATCCCGAAAATCCACACATACTTTGACTTTACCGTTGGATTTCTTGACAGTCACCAGATTTGATAACCAAGTTGGATACTCGATCACCCTGATGAAACCCACACGGAGTAGCTTCTCAATCTCTTCCTTCACTTGCAAAGACCATTCCGGCTTAATGCGGCGCAGCTTCTGCTTGACTGGCTTAGCGTCTGGTGCTGTCGGGATTCTGTGCTCTACGATCGAGTTGTCGAGCCCCGGCATGTCCTTATAAGACCATGCAAACACATCCACATATTCTTTGAGTAGCTCAATCAGTGCTTCCCTTTCGGCTCCGCTGAAGAAACTCCCAATCTGCGTTTCCTTAGGCTCGGCTTCGGTTCCCAAATTCACGCATGTTAACACCTCATCGGGAGCTTGGGCTCGAGATTCTTTTTGATTAATAACCTGTTCTGAGATTTCTTTAATGTACTCATCATTTAATGTCTCTATGCCTACCTCTTCTAATGAATCATTATTAACTAAGTGTATATCATTAGTTTGATTATTAGCCAATTTATCAGTTAAAAGAGTGACTATGGAGGGATACTCGGAAAGGTCGAGGGTTTCATTCATGGCAAAAGGGAAAATAGCGTTTGCAACAAGATCATAGTCTTCAGACGTAAGGTCGTCAGACTTAGAGGAAGACTCAAATTCAAAATGTAAAACACTAGACTCTGGGGACGGGGATTTCGGGCGAGTGACAGGAGATGCTGCAGGAGTGGCGACAGGAGAAGGAGTAAGCCCCAGTGTTCCATCATAAATTCCGGAGTAGCTATAGGTCCCCCAATGATGCACCAATTCTTGAGCTTGTCCCCCATGGGTACCACCAATGTCCTTGGGTCCACCTTATCTTCAGAATCATCTCCGATGACGGCAACCATGTCTTCGTGCAGCCCCAGATTACCCAGATGTTGAAGCAGATATTGGCCGTCCCACGTCTCAGTCAAACTTGGAGTTTCTGCGGCTTCTATTGCTGGCTTGTCAAGGGTTGCGGCTTCAAGTTGATCTGCCAAGTCATCTGCAACCTTGGTGGAGTACTCATGCTTGATGGTTCTAACTCTGCCCGTGGCTTTGTCATATTTCATGTAAGTCAGCTTCATGTTGGACCGATCGAATTCCACATCTCTGAAAATCTCGAACCCTTTCTGCAATTTCCCGGTGTGGTCAATCCATGGCTCGGCGAACTCAAAACACGAAAACTCCTCGCCTTCCCTGACAAAGTAGCTATTCAGGGACAGGCGATATGGCCGCATTCCAGGCTTTTTGTAGGGAAGCTTCATCTTTTTAAGCAATTCTATCCTTTGTTGCTCCATCTTGTCTTCAAGAGTAAGGGTGTACCCAAGACCGAACAACCCTCGATGATCAACCTCAACCAATTCTGTGGGGCCTTGCAAGTTCTTACCTAGCCCCAGCCCCGGTATGAAGCCCATAATACGCAGTATCTTGACAACAGGTGCCACTTTATCTGTTGTTTTGGTGAGGTCGATGGTGCAGATCTGTGCTTGAGCGACTATTTCGAAGCCATTGAAGAGTCGGCTCTCTTCCCCATGCTGAATCTGTAAGACAGGAACGC
This sequence comes from Campanula takesimana, assembly GCA_026119855.1. NCBI lineage: Eukaryota > Viridiplantae > Streptophyta > Magnoliopsida > Asterales > Campanulaceae > Campanula > Campanula takesimana. The sequence continues at coordinate 52,025 of JAOWBW010001945.1, read as the reverse complement.
CCTTGGTGTCCGTCCCTTGGGCAGTTACGAGATCGCTGTAGATGATGGTCACTTCATTACCAGATTGAAACTTCACACACTGGTGCAGGGAAGATGGGACAGCGCCCGACTGATGTAACCATGGCCGGCGAGGAGAAGTGAGAAGGTTGCGGGGATGTCTATGACGTGGAAGTCGGTTGGCAGGATCTTTGTTGTAATGGGTAAGGTGACTTCACCTATCACTGCGCGGCATGTAGAGTCATAAGCTTTGATGGTTTGCTTGGATGGGCGTAAATCAACACCATGAACGCCAACCACATCCATCATCCTTGAAGGCAGGATATTAATAGCAGAACCATTGTTAATGAATACACGGGGAATCTTCTTTCCATTTACTTCGACAGTGATGTATAAAGGCTCATTATGATCAACTTCGAACACTGGCTTGTCTAGCTCCGAGAAAGTGATGATGTTTCCGTAGTGGATATTACCAATCATGTGGGTGACGTCCTCTGGGGTAATAATGGATGGTACCATGGTGGCGGCAAGGTTTTTCTCGAGCATGAGGCGATGGGCTAGGGAGGAGGTGAGTAGGGACCATAGTGAAATATGGGCTTGGGTTTGTTTGAGTTGAGTGAGGATAGGGACTTCTTTGTCTAGGTCGGCTTGGTCGGGTTCCTTTCCAAAGACTTTCTTTGCCCCCTTCGGGTCGGATTGGTACACTTGACCGGATCTTGTAAGGAGACAAACTTCTGCACGTAGCTCCTCCAAAGACAATGGCGAGTCATGACAAGGGGGCGAAACTTCGGTCTTTTCGGCCTCCTCGAAGATTTCGGCCCAAGAAAGAGGTTGAGAGGGCTTGGGGCTCTCTTCCTCTAGAGATTCGACTTCACTCACTAGTTCTTCTAAAGACAACAAGTAGCAAGAAGATTCTTTATTATTAGTCATTGGAATACAACCCATCTCATCACAGTCCGCCACAACAGGCTTGGCCGGATCAGTGATCTCACTAAGTTCTACCATGAGTACATTGCTAGCTACATAATCTCTAGGGTCTTCGACTACTCCCTTGTGGATGAGCTCTTGTGCGGCTTTCTTGAGTTCAAAACATTCTTCGGTAGTGTGACCGGTGCACTTGTGGTAGTGGCAAAACTTTGACAAATCGCAACCAAGATGGGGGAGATGTCCTTCTAATGGTTCGAGTATTTCTAACGTCACTAATGCCATAAAGATATCCACCATCGTGAGCCCTATCTTGTTGAAGGCATCCATGAGCTCGAGGATACTAATATCGCATGTTTGCACCATATTCACCCCACCCCCATTGTTGGGAAGAGGGTTATTCACCACATTAGGACCCTTCGGCTTCTCAATCTTCTTGTCATTGATCAACCCTTGTACTACGCGCTTCAATTGAATACAACCATCCATTGTGTGCCCGATGTGCTTGTGATACTTGCAGAACTTGGAGGCGTCCAAATCAGTTCTTGGGTAGGTGGGCTGGTAATTCTCCAAAGGCTTGATAAGACCTCTCTTGACTAACACGTCAAAGACTTTCCCCATAGGCATTCCAAAATCGTCAAAGTGTTCCCTCTCTCTTTGTGGCGGAGCCCCGTTCCTTGTTACGGCTTGGACATCTAGCGGGACCTCTTTTTGGACCATATTCACTTGGCCGACGGCCTCCTTTCCACCCCTAGGAGGCGCAGGCGCAGTAGGAGCCTTGTAGCGGAAAGAGCTGTTGTTGTTGGTCTTTGGACTTTCCTTTGGCGGCACAATCCCAGTGAACCCTGCTTCGTACCTTACCCCGGCATCAACCATTTCCCGCAAATCAGGGAAGTAACCATTACCTATAGCTGCTTTCATCTCCGGTAGCAAGCACTTGTAGAAAATTTGTTTCTGTTCCTTCGCTTTTGGTGGGTATTGGACCTCGCACAACCGATGATTCCACCTCTTGTAAAAATCATAAAGAGCCTCGCCGGGCTTTTTCATAGTGTTCTCAAGGTCGGTTCGATTCACATGCCAATCCAAGTTAGCTTGATACTTCTCACAGAAAATGGCACTGATTTGATCCCACGTTTGCCTCTCGCTTGGTTCTAGCCCCAAGAACCAACGCAGAGCTATACCATCCAAAGTGCTATGAAATACGCGAGCCATTTGTTCGTTGGTGCAGTCACGAGCCCTCATGGCCAACACATAACTATCCAAATGAGTCTTAGGACACGAGTCACCATGAAACATTGCCACCTTAGGCATCTTGAAATCCTTGGGGAGAGCCCCCACTTGGCTAGGGTTGATTGTCTTGGTAGTCGGTGCACTTTGCTTATCCACGGTCTCGATCAACTTTCGCATTTGCTCTTGCATGGCCATAACCACAGGGTGATTGGAGATGTCGGGATAGTTTCTGACAGAATGACGGGAGGAGTAGTGGAAGCAGTAGCAGCGGCCATCCCAATACTCAGAGGCAACGAGGGTGCGGGTAGTTTGCTAGCGGAGAGGTAGCCACCAAGCAGTTCAGGGGAAGGTTCATAGACAGCCTTGTTCTTGCTCATGGTAGTGAAACCTTGTTGGGTGTAGAGAGAAGGAGGTGGGACATTTCAGTAGCTTGGAAATGGGAAACCAGTAGCATTGGTGTTGGGGGGACAGTTGGTATTGACCTCTTCATCCTCGACATAAATGAAATTCTCACCATCGGGTACAAGCTTAGTTCCCTTTTGTTGAATGTGGCCCTTCAACTGTTGGTTCTGGTCTTCCAACATCTTGTTGCTTTCCTCGAGATTCTTGATCTTGGCTTCGAGACCGGCGAGGAAGTTCTGGAGGCTTGGGGGAATACCATTGAGAGTAGCCTCAGTGTTGAGCTCGGCGGCACTAGCAGGAGGAGCAGAGGCTGAAGCTGAAGCGGGAGTTGACATTGCTGATGATGAGACTGAGAACGTGGACGGAATAGAAGCTTCACGTTATAGTCGACCACCCGAACGGATCCAAACTTGCTTTGCTAAAAGGTTGAAGGGTAATGAAGCTTTAGGAGAGGGGGAAGGCTCATGCAAAGTATATTTTAATTTACAAAAGCATACATTATTTACATCCTAATTGGTTGGAAGGGATACCCCTTTTTCGCAACTAGTTAGAAGACTACGATCAGTGGAGGCCATCATTACGTCTATAGACCCCTCGTTTTTCACCTACATTGCACACCCCCAAACGGACAATTTGGGCGAGGGTCCTATAGGGCAAGCGGTTTCCACCAACCATCGGATCCTACGACTAACCCTTCCTTAAAGGCATTTAACGTGACGTCTATGTTACATCCTACGCAAGTTAATAATGAGCGGAGATCTTAACAACAAACACTCATCTCACCATGGCACGTCCCTTGTAGGGAAATCACTTTTTTGTGCACTTTCTCTCAAAGATCTCGATTCATCATTGACTTGGGGATGACTCGACATAGACAGCACGTTAATTGACTATTAAGAAAAAGCTAGCCAAACCAACCGGTCAAAACCTAGGTGTGTTACCTATACTAGTGTGGGTTGATACGGGTTAGGTAAAAGGTTCCCACCGTATACGGTGAGTGGAATAGACGAGTGACTCGAAAAGAGTGCGGCAGTAGCACACAAATTCCTGCACATCGAATACTCCGGGTAATGGGGACCTGTGTAGTGCTGACACGGACTGTGGTAGTGTGTGGTAAGAAACTAATTCTTTTTAAGGATAAAAGAGAGAAGTTTTTGATGTTAGGATGATGCAATGCAATGCAAGAGAGAGGGAGAGAGAGCCACGTACAAAGGAGCATAGCAGAGTTTTGTTTGACCCTAATACTAAAGCGAAGATAACATGGGTACAAGGATACAAGGCATATACAAAGTACAAGTATCAACAGAGTACAAGTATTAACATAGCGGGGTGCACGGGTGCATGTGTAAACATGGCAAGTATGCGAGGTGCATGTGTAATCATGGCAAGTGTGTGTGAGGTGCACGTGTAAACATGGCAAGTGTGTGCATGTGTAGACATGGCAAGTGTGTGCATGTGTAAACATGGCAAGTGTGTGCATGTGTAAACATGGCGAAGTGTGAGGTGCATGTGAGAACATGGCAAAGTGTAAGGTGCATGTGAGAACATGGCAAAGTGTAAGTTACATGTGAGAACATGGCAGACATCATGATGTGAACGAAAGTTAGACCCACTAAGTTTGAAAAAGTTTCAAAGCAGTCCCCAGCAGAGTCGCCACTGTGAATACCCCTTTCCGATGAAGCGACGCATGGGAAGTATCTTGTGATTATTTTTATTTACAAAGGGAATATTCTTAACGACATTAAAATTATGAGACTCGCCACGCCGTTTTAATTAAAGCCAAAACATTGAAAAAAGCATTTTTAGTGGGTTCGGGGGTCAAATTACAACAAGAGAAGAATATTGAACGTTATCACTCCTATTGCCCGAATTGATCGGTCTTTCTATCATGATGAATGTGTTAGTAGTGTGTTAGTGATTTAGACCGGATCCGAAGATTGCCTACGTTCCTCTCAATGTGAGAAGCTCAGGTCAGCGTAGTTCGCAGAGAATTTAGAATAGGCAGAAGGATCGGGATCATGCATAATGAGGAGGGAATTACCTAAAGATTAGGGTTTAGAAATAGTTCCTAGATCATCCTCGGGTTGATGAACCCTCGATCATCATCGGCTATGAAATAACATGTAATTATGAAGATCGCAACCCTAAATATAGCATAAATAAGGTTTTAATCTATGAACACGAAGAACATGCGAAGAACATATTATGAACATGCAAAGAATATGATGAATAAACATGTAAGAACATGAATATAAAAGATCTACATTAAAAATAATGCAAGAACATGAAGAAATAAGTTAGAAAACTTACCTATGTTGGCAAGAAATAAACCTTGATCTTCTTGGAAGTTTGAATGCTAATTAGAGAGCAAAATAGTGTTTAAGAACTCCAAAATTCGGACTTTAGAACTCTCAAAAATCCCGTCCTAAACCAATGGAATGGAATTGGTTTATATAGTAAACTAATGGGAAGATCTGATGGTCAGGATCATCCAGCGCAAGGTTGGCCGCCTGGTCATTACTGAAGCCGGTGATAAGAGTGGCCGCGTGGCCAAGATCAACGCGCAGCAAGGTTGGCCGCGTGACCAAGGTTGCAGGCTGACTTGATTCTTAAGCTAGGGTTTCTGCATGGTTTTAAGGAAACCATTTGTTACCTATTTTGATAGATTTTGCCATAAATGAGATATTTCGGGAATCCGGGACAAGTCTTTGCAAGGTTTCTAATTCCTATAAAGTCCTTGTATTTTTGGGAAAGTCCTAATAAACTCATTTTCAGGTCGGGTACTAACAGGTGGAGGAACCTTTTTGTAATCCCCCTTGTCGATAGTGATGGCGTTGACCGAGGGCTCTTTTGTGGAGTTGGAAGCGGTCTTTTAGCGGTAGCTAGGAGCACTTTTCTTGACTTCCTTGAGCAACTCGTCCATTCAGACCCCCGCCTCATACATTTGGGAGAAATCCGCTTAGCAATCCCCACTTAGGTGGGTGCGGAGATCAATTTTGAGACATTTGAGAAAGATGTCCATTTGCTCCTTGGTATTTGGCATTTCCACAATCTCAGAAAGTTTATCATTCCATCTCCTTGTGAAGTCGATGAAGGACTCGTGGTCTCGTTGAGTTGTGTTCTCTAGCTCTTTCCTTGTGGGCCGGTGAGTGGTGTTGCCTTGGTATTGGTTCCTGAAGGCAAGCATGGCGGAGTCCCAATCAAGACGGACAGTGAGCGGGAGAGTAGCATACCAATCTTTTGCCGCCCCCTCGAGAGTAAGAGGAAAGCATTGAGCCATCACCTTGGGGGAGACCTTCTTCGGAACCATTGCCCAAATATAAGTCTCAATGTGAGCCATAGGACAAGAGTTTCCCTTGAATTTGCTTATGTCGGGTATCTTGAACTTATCAGGAAGAGCGGCCATAGTACTCATGAGGATGGATGATTGATAAACGCTTGTGTCGGAGCCTTTCCCCATGTTGAGCCTATTGAATTTTTGGTCGATGTAGGCCATGATAGAATCCACCATTTTGGGCTCATTGTTCTCGGAACTTGGCTCTCCCACTTTCTTGGTGCGGGTGTTGACATAAGGACTTTTGAACAAACCTTCGGTCCATTCGGATTCGCCATCGTCATTTTTGCTCTTCCCCTTGGCAAGATTAGTGAGCTTTTTTTTCATTAGCTGCATCTCGGCCTCGTGGGCCTCCCTTTGGCTGTCGAGGTGGGATTGCCAAATGTCGTCTTTGCTTTGTGCCTCCTTATTAAGGGTGGAGACTTGCTCTTGGAGGAGTTGGACCATGGTTTCGAGTTGCTCGAGAGTCATGGTATTGTTGGTGTTGGAGCCGCCGGCCATTGTTGATGTAGGAGCTGTTGGAGTGATCTCTTCACGGAATAACCGATTTGCCGAATCCCGGTAGACTCTGTAAGTACCAATTGAACCTATATTGCAGAAGAGGTCCCTGTCAGTCTTGAGTAACACTTGCGGTCCACGAAGAGACTTAGAACACACAGTTGGGCACACGACTCGAACCACATAAGAAAAGACTCTTTTTTTTTATATAAGTCGGAGGGAATGGATCCCTTTTGAGGTTTCTAAGAAAATAATGGAATCGTCACACTAGTATATAGACCATCTCGCGGTCCCATATACTCATCGGATACCATCGCGTTTGTGAATCCTACATGTATCGGGATTAAACTAAATTAATGTAGTAAAGCCTACATGCGGGGACGGATTTTTATTTTCGTCCAAAATAACCACTTTTGGGGACGGAATTTTATTGCGTCCGTTTCAACAAGTTGGCATGTATGATTTGAAGACATTAGTTTAGGTAAATCTCGGTACATGGAAACCGACTTGAGTCACGGAGTGTTAGACCCTAACTAGAATTGTGTGGCTTGTGGTCGGCTTGAATATGAGGCTCAAAGGTCACCCCCAGCATGTAGTCATGAACTACGCCACGGGCTGAGGTTTACCGCTTCGAAAGAGCCAAGGTCGAGTGGAGCTTGAAACTTTCTAGGACGAGCCTCGACGGGTTTGGGGTTGGACTTGTGCGACTCGATAGTGAGCAATTCATAGGAATATGTGCATGTAGTGTGAGGTCTAACAGGTGACAAAATATTTTTTATATATATATATATATATTTTTTTTTCAAAAGAAATAAATAAAAAAAACAAATAAGCACATAATTACAACTTTCGAATCACCCGTGTGACCGATAAAATAGAACATAAAATTAAAACAGTCCGAAGTTCAGAATAACCACTGATGCAGGCAACTGTGCCCACACCCCCATCATACTGCTCTGTTCTGAGACCTGTTTCTGTTCTGGGAACCAACCCAGAAGCGTGCGCCTCTGAGTGTTGATACGAGACGCGCGCGCATGGCGCGATGCTATTGGGAGGCGCGCGCTTCTGGGCACACCTGTCAGATTGTCAGATTTTGGACTCGGGGGATTGCCCTGGTCCCATGTGCATACTGTAACCCCTGCAGAAATGATTAGTGGAGAATAGCAGAAGAAGAAGATGAAGAACATGAAGAAGCGGGCGATTCTGGTCCTTGATGCGGGATGCGCGCGCCTTAGGCTGAAGAGGCCAGAAGCGCGCGCCTCCCCCATCAGGAGTCAGAATGCCCAGAAAAGATGTAGATTTTGATCAGAATGCAAGTTTAACCCTCAAAATTCCCCAGCGTAGTCGCCACTGTAGATACGCCGGGGGAACCACGGCTTGGCTAGAGCGCGTGAATTATCCTAGGATGTCTAACTTGTTTTTTAGAGTCGCCATAAGAAAAACCTATTGATAATAGCCTAAGTTTGATTACGAAAACAGAGATTCTTTGTTTTGAGGTTCGGGGGTTAGGTTACGAGATGGGAAGTACCGAAACACCCATCTCGCCCAACTAAAGTTGGTCTTGCTTGATCAAAATCTACATGGATGATAAACGTTATTCTTCTTCTTCTTTAAATCATAAAAAGGGGTTTTAAAATAGAGTTTGGAATGTAGGAGATAACTCTTTAACCGACCTCAATGAGATGAGGTGATCATTAGAGTCATGTCCCAAAATGATTTGGGTGATTGCACTTTGATAAAACAAAAAGAAAGAGAAAATAGATGAAGTTAAGAAGAGGAAAGAAATAACTTTACCTAGACTTCAAGAGACTTCAAACACTTCTTGATGAATTCTTTGGAGAAATCCTTTGGAATTGCTTTGTAAGTGTGAAATTTTAGTGTCTTATTGAGAATGTAAGATTGAGAGCCCAAGGTCCTTGAAAATGGAGGTAAAGGGGGGTTTTTATAGGTGAAAGAGAGATCTTTTTGGTGCCAAAACTCAGTCACCAAGAATCTTTCCCGGGCAAAATCCTGTAAATTGAGCAAGGGAGAGAATCCTGGCCAGAAATCTGTAACCGACGCCCAGAGGCGCGCGCTTTCTGCTTTGGGGGCGGGAGGCGCGTGACTCAGAGAAGGCGATTTTGACAGAATGGACTAGAAAGTCTGTCCTGTTATTCAGTTTAGTCCCTGGACTTAACGAAGTCAGTCAGGAACTTAATGGAAGTGACATAAACTAACAAGAAACACTTAAAATGGGGAGAAACACAAGATCAGATGTGCAATCGGGGTGAGCGGTCCAAGGCGGGGTATCTTCAAATGTGTTTAGAGAGGCCGTTAGTGAACCTTTGAAGAGGTCGTTAGTGAACCTTTGAGGAGGCCGTTAGTGAACCTGTGAAGAGGCCGTTTAGTGAACCTTTGAGGAGGCCGTTAGTGAACCTTTGAGGACGAATCCGTTAGTGAAATCTGTTAATGAGGCCGTTAGTGAACCTTTGAAGAGGCCGTTAGTGAACCTTTGAGGAGGCCGTTAGTGAACCTTTGGAGAGGCCGTTAGTGAATCTTTATTGACGAATGCGTTAGTGAAATTCGTTGATGAAATATTGCTTTGAAGTCGCGTGCAACTTGGAGTCACACTTGACTTTTTGACTTGTGGGGTGCGGGCACAGTTTACCGCGACCAGAAGAATGTTCCTGCTGGGGATGAAATGTAAAAACTGATTTTTGAGAAATAACGGCGTCTGTTACGAATCTCACTCAGCTTGCAGTGGTGGAGCTGAAAATTCAGATGAGCATGGATGTGACACCTTGATTCCAGCGTGGGGAGTTGTGTTTGAATTCCTCAGGGAGCAAAGGTGCGTGCGTCTGGTCCTTGCCTTGGGAAGCGCGCGCGTTTCAGTGACACAGCGGGGGGCGCGCGCATTCTGTCCTAGTTCGGTATACATAACCAGACAGTTCACTTTTCGGCGAGTTTTTTTTCAAAATTTCGAAGAGCCCTCCAAATTCTGAATCCAATTTTTGTGGAGAAATCACCCCAAAACACTTTCTTGTTGTTCTAGGTGCGATTCTATCATAGGAACGATGTCGGATCGTCAACAATCTCCTCCATTCGAGATGCCACAGGGCGAGGAGCCCGAGGTTGGAATTGAGGCGATGGACCCGAGTTTGCTCACGTATCAGCCGCATACCCATATTTCCCACTTTGTTTCAGCGGGATTGGTAAGAATTTTTCATTCTCTTTGTGATTTTCGCATTTTTGGGGCTGCTCTGTTTCACCCGTATTTTTCGCTGCAACTTCTTTCGTTGATTGTCGCTGTAGACTTACTGCAAGAAACATGTTCGGATACCCTTTTTCATACCCACGCCCTCGTATGCATATTGAAGTTTCTGTTTCGGGTTTGTCCGTTTTTCTAGCCGTTATGCTGACGAAATTTTCGTTATTTCTTGTTTCTTTTCAGGAGTGGAGCCGCCTGTCGGAGATTCGAGGCGGAGCTCATGGCCCGGTCACCATTTGGAGTAAGCTGCCTGAGAATGTCAGGGCTCGGGTTCAGGCCACCCATTTTGGCCTTTTTATTAATAGTCTACCGGCGTTGAAGAATGATCCGGATGTTATTCAGGCTCTGAGAGAGAGATGGTGGGACACCACCCATACTTTCGATCTGCCTATGGGAGAGGTCACGATGACGCCCACTGATTTCACGGCATTGACTGGTCTGCCGTTTGCGGGGGAGCCTGTCCCTTGTGTTTTGAGAGGGACCCTTCGGACTGCTGACGAGCTGTTGGCCCTGGTTAACTGCGGCTTCCCGGTGAAGAATTATCGAGTCACTTGGGGGAGCATCCGTCGGTATTTTAGTATTCTTGCAGCCGAGCCTTTGGGTGTCACTGCTGAGCGGTTCGATGCTGTGGCCCGTTGTTTTATATGGTACATGTTGTCCCACACTCTGTTTTCCAGTGGGGTGCAGCGGGCTTGGCTGCTTGTTATCATGGTATGGATCTGACTAGCCGCTCGACCACTAGCTCGGTCACGGGTTTCAGCCTGTTGTGGGAGGTATACTTCTTTCCCTTTTCTTTTCGGCCTTCTTGTCATTTGCTCTACTGTATCTTTGAACTGTTATTTAATTCTGATCTTGTCTCTGTTTTGCAGCTATGGGCCTTTGCTGTCTTGGAGCTGAGGGACTTCAAGATTAACAGAGAGGGTCAACCCCAGTATCCGGACTGCGTGAGGTGGTCATATAGGGCAAGGAATGTGAGGACTGGTACTGTTCCCATCAGCCTGCTTTCAGCTCGGCGCCACTTGGATTCTTTGAGGCCGGAGGCTGTCACCTCTTGTTTGTTTCCGTGGAGAGCTATTTATGCCTTTATTGAGCATAAACTGATTCCCACCCACTCAAGGCTTCTGATGAGCTCAGTGGAGTGTATGGCGATGTATCTCGGGGAGAGAGTGTTTTGGCAGCATGGTGGTCAGTTGACGGACTTCCACCACCCCCCTAGGCTAGCAGTTCCTGATGTTCCTCCTTTCTGTCTTCGTAATGGAAGGGCTCTTTCAGAGGCAGGCCGGGCAGTCTACCTTACGGGGGTTGATGTTGTCCCTTTCATTCATCTAGAGCAGGATTAAGGTTTATTCCGGGAGAATAACCTCCAGCAGGGTTTCATGTTCACTGATCCGAGGGAGACACATGCTGCTCCACAGGCTTCGGCTCGATTTTATCCCACCGGTGCTGGATATTGCTTTGATCCCCCTTTGCCTCCTTCATATTATACTTACTCGAACTTTGGGGTGTATGAGGAGCAGAGGGAGATTGTTCCCGAGGATATGTCGCCGGAGCGAGAGCCTCCTGTTCAGGCTGCTGTGGTATGTTTTCCTGTCTGTCTTTGCATTTCTCAATTCCAGTCTCGCTTCTCTGTTCTTTGTATTGATACAACTTCCTTTTTCTGTTCTCTGTTACAACAGGTACCTGTAGCTGCTTATAGGCACTTGGGCAGACAGAACAAAGGGATGAGGAGGAGGCTCCGTCAGCTGGAGGAGAGGGTGCTAGAGCTGTGCAGGGATATTGCTGCCATGACTAGAGATGATGCTGGTGCTGTCTCTAGTGCTGCGAGAGGAGCTGCCCGAGGTGCTCATGGCATGGGACGAGGCTGCAGGGATGCTGCACTGGACATTGATGAGGCTGTCTCTTCGGTGAGGCAGTCACTGAGCAGGAGTCTGAGCCGCGGAGGTAGCCATAGTAGGAGTCTGAGCCGAGGAGGTAGCCAGAGCCGGGGTGGCGCTAGTTCATCAGGGAGAGCTTCCAAGAGGACCCGGCATGATGTTGTGGTCGAGACATCTGAGGAGGAAGAATCTGCTGATGATGATGATGATGATGATGACGAGGAAACTGAGAGCGGCAGTGGGGGTGGGCACAGTGCTGCCGATGATGATGATTCTGAGTAGCCTTTTGGGGAGGACGAGAGATTGAAAACATTTTTATTTACCTGTAATAAACATTTAGCATGTATTTACAATCCTAGCTATTTACTACGCTTTTTAGTTATCTGTCTAGACTCGTTCCTAAGTGTCGACTCTTTACAAACAACTGTGTGTCCAAATGTGTTCAACATGGTTTCTTGAACTCCTTTTCTGTGCTGGGATCTGATTTCTCGCAGGTTGAAGGCGTTTGAACGTGCCTGGGCTTCTTTCTTTAACTGACAAGGGCATGTTCTGTTTTTGTCTGCTGTCAAACGCGCGCGCGTCCGGCTTTGGTAGCGGGAGGCGCGCGCATCTGGAGTCGCTTGTCGGAGGCGCGCGCTTCTGGCTTGCTGAATTCCAGCCCCTTTCTTTTCAGAGCAGGGCACTCCAACAGCTATAAATTCAAACCATTTTCGATCAGAATGATCACACAGCAATATTCTGCATTCTTTCCCTTACTCTATACCTCAAAATTCTTGTAGCAATGGCCCCGATGACCTTTACTTTTGAAGTCAAGGTTTCCGTCCCCGAAGGTGATAAGTCCGTCCCCATTGCTCCAATTGTGAAGACGCGTCCTAGCGTTTTTGATCGTTTAGGAAGACCAAATGAGGATGTTGTTGCCGCGGATTCTGTGAAGCCGGTGGTCCACGTGAGGGATTATAGGCCTCGTTATTTGCCTAAGAAGAGGAAAGGCAAGGGGAATTCTTCTCATGTGTGGAAGCGTCCCGTGGTTGTTCCGGTCAAAGCTCCTTCTAGCAAGGGCAAGGAGAAGGTTGTTGATGAAGCTCCGTCTCGCCCGAATGTCTTTTCTCATCTTGGTGGTCTCGAGAATGCTCCGCCTCCCTCCAAGAAGACTAAAGGCCGTCCCCAAAAGCGATGGGTCCCCAAACCGAAGAAAGATTAAATATTTCTTTGTACCCTATGAGATTGCAATTTAGGATAGACCACTTTGTTTTAGGATTTAATGTTTTGATGTCTTTTGTTGCTCAATAAATCCGTTGTAATGGCTTGAATAACTCATTGAATGAATAAAAATTGCATCTTGTTATTTGAAGTGAATTGGGTATTTTTGATATGTTTTAGACCGCACCCGAAGGTTGCCTACGTTCCTCCAGTTGGGAGGCTCAGGTCTCCGTAGTTCAAACAAACAAAGACCTTTTTTTTTTTTTTTGTGCACCCTGTTTTTTGCCTAGACCGCCCTTTCGGGTTTTTCAATCTAGCGGGCTTCATTTTTGCACGTGCTCTAATTTTTGCCTATTCCGCCCTTGCGGGTTTTCAACCTAGCGAGCGATTTTTTTTTTATTTTTTGTTATGGTCTTTGTTTATTAAGCATAGAACCTCTTGAGCTTGTCGAGGTTGACCTCCTTTGGCAGCTGGTCACCATCTAAATCCACGAGTCGGACTGCACCGCCGCTTAGTATCTTTTTGACCACGTACGGACCGATCCATCGGGGTCCCCATTTCCCCAGGGGATTCATGGCATTAGGAGGATGTTGTCTTAAGACCAAATCTCCCACATTGATGTTTCGAGGCTTCACCTTTTTGTTGAAAGCTCTTGCTATCCTTTGCTGATACGCCCTTGTGCATTCGAGTGCTCTTAGCCTTTTCTCATCGAGTAGCTGTTCATATCGAATTTGCATCCAGTCGACCTCGTTGACTTGATTCTCGAGGAGGACCCGTAGAGATGGGACTTCAAGTTCGATTGGGAGTACGGCTTCAAAACCATAGACTAATGCATAAGGAGTTTCTCCTGTTGCTGACCGTATTGATGTACGGTAGCCCCACAATGCTAATGGTAGCTTCTCGGGCAAATCCCTTCCTGTTGAGGCCATTTTCTTGACGATGGTCTCGATGGTCTTATTTGCTTCTTCAACCGCGCCGTTTGCTTGGGAACGATAAGGAGATGACTTGTGCTTGGTGATCTTGTATTCTACCAAAAGTGCATCCATTTCCTTCTCAAAGTGAGAGCCGTTGTCGGAAATGATTTCATGAGGCACGCCGTATCGGCACATGATATTAATCTTTACAAATTCGGCCACTTTCTTGGCGTTGAGGGTCCGATAGGCTTGTGCTTCGACCCACTTTGTGAAGTAGTCGACGGCCACTAGGACGAATGACTGCCCATTGCTTCCGGCAGGATGGACTTTACCGATGATGTCTATCCCCCAACAAGAGAAAGGCCAAGGTGTGACCATGTTGTAAAGTTGCGAGGGTGGAGCATGTTGCAGATTAGCATGGAATTGGCACTTGGCACACCTTTTGACTTTCTCGATACAGTCTCGTTCCATAGTGCTCCAATAGTAACCAATGCGGAGTATCTTCTGGACTAGCATAAACCCATTCATGTGGGGTCCACACTCTCCTTCGTGCACTTCACACATTATCTCTTGAGCTTCGGCCTCATTGGCGCATAAGAGATTGATCCCGTCGTGGTTCCTTTTGTAGACTCGGTCCCCAATCAGTACGTACCAAGAGGCTAGCCTTTGCAGAGCCGCTTGAGACTTCTTATTGCTATTCTCGAGATAAGTGCCATCTTTGAGGAAATTCATGATATCCGAATACCACGGAGAGTTTGTTTGAACCTCGTTGATCTCGATACTCATGCAGTACGCCGGACTGTTCCTTCGGGCAATTTTAAAAGGTTTCACCATTTTCCCTTTGGGCATTTCGACTAATGAAGCTATGGTGGCCAGTGCATCGGCGAAGCGATTTTATCCCTTGACAGGTAGTTGAAAGTGATCTCTTAGAATTGTTCAACCAATTCTTCAAGGTGCTGACCATACTGTTGGAGGGTCGGGTCTTGGATTCGCCATTTACCCGATTGCTGATTGATAAGGAGCAAAGAGTCGCCGAATACTTCTAGTTCCGTGACGTTTCTTTCGAGAGCTGCTTCGAGCCCTGCTATGCATGCTTCGTACTCGGCAATGTTGTTGGTAGCTTCGAATTCCAGACGGATGGCAATGGGAGTGTAGATGTCTTTTGGATCGACAAGCAATACTCCTATAACAAAACCGTGTTTATTGGCGGCGCCATCGAAAAAAAGTTGCCACTTATTTTCCTCGGTTGCAGTACAAATTAAATGCTCGTCGGGGAACTGTACGTCTTCCCCCTTCACTTCGTCACACGGGAATTCGGCAAGCTGGTCACTGAACACTTTCCCCCTAGCTGATTTTAGTGTTACTTAAGTGATATCATTACCGGCGAGCATGAAGTGCCATTTGGCTATTCTTGTTGACATGAAAGGCTTCTCGAAGATGTAGCGGAGCGGGTCCACCTTTGCTACTAGCTTGATCGGAAAAGCTTCCATATAGTGTTTGAGCTTTTGAGTAACCCAAACCAGTGCTGCACATGACTTCTCTAAGACAGAGTAGTTCTTTTCGCCTCCTTGGAATCGGCAACTGACAAAATAAATGGCCTTCTCCTTTGTGGACTCTCGTTGCTCTTGTGCTAACATAGCCCCTAGGGATTCATCATTGACAGTGAGATAGAGCAAAAGAGGCTTCTCCTTGTGCGGCGGAAGTAGAACAGGAGGGCACGTCAAGTAATGCTTCACTTGGTCGAAGGCTTCTTGGCACGCGTCGGTCCATTCTAGAGCCACATTCTTCTTGAGTAGCTTGAAGATTGGCTCGCACATGGAAGTGAGTTGGTGCACAAACCGACTGATGTATTGCAGTCTGCCAATGAAACCTTTGATCTCTTTCTGCGTCTTTGGAGGAGGCATGTCAATGATTGCCTTGATTTTGGAGGGATCTACTTCAATTCCCCTTTCAGTGACCATATAACCAAGGACTTTGCCTCGGATAACCCCGAACGTGCACTTTGCAGGGTTGAGCCTCATCTTGTGTTGACGAAGCCTTTCGAAGAACTTGCGGAGATCGATTAAATGTTGACCATCGGTCCCTTTGGAGTGAATGATCATGTCGTCCACATAGACCTCGATTTCTTTGTAAATCATATCGTGGAACAAGTCTATCACGGCTCTTTGGTAGGAAGCCCCAACGTTTCTTAACCCAAATGGCATGACTGTGTAGCAAAAGGTACCCCACGGTGTTGTGAAGGCTGTCTTATGTTGATCTTCCTCGGCCATAAGAATCTGATTGTACCCAGCGAACCCATCCACGAATGAGCGAACCTCGTAGGCAGCAGTGGAGTCGACCAGCATGTCGATGTTAGGGAGTGGAGAATCATCTTTCGGGGAAGCTTTGTTCAAATCTCGGAAGTCCACACAAACTCGAACCTAGCCGTTTGCCTTTTTGACTATCACGATGTTGGCTAACCATGCCGGATACTCGATAACCTTGATGAAACCCACACTGAGGAGATACTCGATCTCTTCTTTGACTTGCAGAGACCATTATGGTTTGATCTTTCTGAGCTTCTATTTTACTGGCTTGGCATCTTCTCTGATCGGAATTCTGTGCTCCGCTACCTTTCTGTCCAAACCCGGCATGTCTTTGTATGACCATGCGAACACATCCACGAACTCCGGTAGTAGTGCAATCAATGTGTCTCTGTCGTCCCCCTTGAAGAAGCTTCCGATCTTAGTTTCCCTGGGCTCTTCGTCGGTACCCAGATTAACAACATGCAATTCTTCGTCAGCCCCTGGACCATTTTCACCACGACTACGGACCTGTTGAGCAAGTTCATTTAAGTATGTCGTGTTTTCGTGGTCTATTGCATCATAATTTGAATCGTTATTAACTTGTTCATTAAGTTCATTATTAGTTAATTCATCATTTATGATATTTGCAATCTCAGGGTACTCAGAAATATCAAATTTTTCATTAGCAAAGAAAGGAAACACACGCTCGGCTATGGCCTTTATATCCTCTTGGGTGAGGGTATTAGAGACACTGTCGGACTATAAAGTAAGTGTGAGCCGCTCTTCCTTTGTTGCTGTGCGGGGTATGCAACCCATTTCTTGGACTAAGAATTCCTCGGATACCACGGGCCCTTTCGTAGAATACCAATTGTTGATCGGCTCGGAGCTTGCCGGGATCTCACTGATAGTCTCATTCATGATGACGGTGTCATGGATGGCGTTGACTTGGCATTCATTCATTATGGCAAGCTCTTCGAACATGGAGGCTAAATCTGTCGGTTCTTCCCCCACGATGATTTCTGTCTCGGACTCTATAGTCACTTTCCTTCCCCACCATTCACGGGGCGACATGGGAGCTGGTTCCCTTTCGGATTTCTGGATCTCACAATCGGAGAAGATTTTGAGACCGGGCTTTTTGACACCCTTATTGTTAACCATGGCTCGGGAAAGATCATGTATGGAACGTCTTCCCCTTGGCGGACAAAATAGCCATTCAACGTCTTGCGGTAAGGCCTTAGATTAGGGACCTCATAACGACGGCCTTCTTTACGAGCTCGGGCCTTTTCATTCTTGATCGCTTGCTCTTGTTTCAAGTCTTCTCTGGAAGGCTCGTACCCCAAACCGAATGTGTTCTTAACAAATGGGACTTGCACAGGATGTAGGATTCCTTGTTGATATTTCCCTAAGCCTAAACCAGGGAAGTAGTCCATATTCCTCATCATGCGGAGGACTTTGTGATTGCTGGAGGTCCATGATCCATTTCCCCCTTCTTTGTCAATGGCGTTGATTGAGACGCCGGAGAAAGTGGAGTCTGGTAAACCATGCTGAACTTGGTGGACGGGCTCACATTTTCTATGGATAGTGACGTTTTCGGCCATGACGGTCACTATTTCATCACCATTTCGGATCTTGACACATTGATGGAGAGTTGACGGGACGGCATTAGAACTGTGAATCCATGGTCGACCCAAAAGCAAGTTGAACGAGGACGGGATGTCAAGCACTTGGAATGGAACGGACACGACCATGCTCCCAAACTTAATGTCTATTTCGATCATGCCCATGACTGTACGGGCGGTGCTGTCATAACCTTGGATTACTTGAGTAGAAGGCTTCAAATCGGAATCCTTATGCCCCAGTATGCCCATGATTCTTCCAGGCATGAGGTTGAGTACGGAACCACCGTCCACTAAGACTCTTGAGATGGGCCTCCCCCTTGCTCGTACCTTGAGGTAAATAGCCTCGTTGTGGTCGGAACCAAATGGTGGAAGGTCCATATCGGCAAAGGTGATGACGTTGCCAAAATGAATGTGACCGATCATTGCCGTGAGGTCCTCGGGAGTAGTATCGGGAGAAATTGATGTATCATCGAGATTGCGGATGACAAGATCTCAGTGTTTCTTTGAGGATGCGATGAGGTCCCAAATAGAGATGTTGGCTTGAGTTTTCTTGAGTTGGACAAGTAGAGGATCTTCGGGAGTGTCGCGAGCTTGCGGCCTTTGAGAAGAGGATCTTGGTGCGGAAGTGGAAGGGTTACTTGCTATGACTCGACCGGATCGAGTTAGCATGTTGACGTTCCCATCTTTCTTCTTTTTCCTATTCTCTAGTACTTCCCTCATTACCTCATCGTAAGTCACAACATAACAAGAATTGTCAAGTTTATTCATAACATTGGGGCCCCCATTAACAATTGGGATTGAATGGGTGGTCCCCTCGAGTTCTCCTATCTCTATTACATTGACATGTTCGCCATTAGTCACTACAAATTCTTTCTTGTCAATGAGATCTTGAATGATATTGCGGAGAACGAAGCATTCCTCAGTGGTGTGGCCACTATATTGGCGGTAGCCACAATATTTGTGGTGAGCATGATTGGGGTTGACCGTCTTGGGTTGGTACCCTTGTACGGGTGTGACTTGACCCTTTGCTTTGAGGACTTCTAAAGCTTCGGTTTGAGTCATGCCTTGGAGAGGCATGTAGACACGGTCATTTCGAGACTTCTTCCCTTGGGGTGGAGGAACCTTTTTGTAATCCCCCTTGTCGATAGTGACGGCGTTGACTGAGGCCTCTTTTGTGGAGTTGGAATCGGTCTTGTAGGAGTAGCTAGGAGCACTTTTCTTGACTTCCTTGAGCAACTCGTCCATTCGGACTCCCGCCTCATACATTTGGGAGAAATCCGCATAGCAAGCCCCACTTAGGTGGGTGCGGAGATCAATTTTGAGACATTTGAGAAAGATGTCCATTTGATCCTTGGTATTTGGCCTTTCCACAATCTCGAAGAGTTTATCATTCCATCTCCTTGTGAAGTCGATGAAGGACTCGTGGTCTCGTTGATTAGTGTTCTCTAGCTCTTTCCTTGTGGGCAGGTGAGTGGTGTTGCCTTGGTATTGGTTCTTGAAGGCAAGCATGGCGGAGTCCCAATCAAGACGGACAGTGAGCGGGAGAGTAGCATACCAATCTTTTGCCTCCCCCTCGAGAGTGAGAGGAAAGCATTGAGCCATCACCTTGGGGAGACCTTCTTCGGAACCATTGCCAAAATATAAGTCTCAATGTGAACCATAGGACAAGAGTTGCCCTTGAATTTGCTTATGTCGGGCATCTTGAACTTATTAGGAAGAGCGGCCATAGTACTCATGAGGATGGATGATTGATAAAGGCTTATGTCGGAGCCTTTCCCCATGTTGAGCCTATTGAATTTTTGGTCGATGTAGGCCATGATAGAATCCACCATTTTGGGCTCATTGTTCTCGGAACTTGGCTCTCCCACTTTCTTGGTGCGGGTGTTGACATAAGGACTTTTGAACAAACCTTCGGTCCATTCGGATTCGCCATCGTCATTTTTGCTCTTCCCCTTGGCAAGATTAGTGAGCTTTTCTTTCATTAGCTCCATCTCGGCCTCGTGGGCCTCCCTTTGGCTGTCGAGGTGGGATTGCCAAATGTCGTCTTTGCTTTGTGCCTCCTTATTAAGGGTGGAGACTTGCTCTTGGAGGAGTTGGACCATGGTTGCGAGTTGCTCGAGAGTCATGGTATTGTTGGTGTTGGAGCCGCCGGCCATTGTTGATGTAGGAGCTGTTGGAGTGATCTCTTCACGGACTAACCGATTTGCCAAATCCCGGTAGACTCTGTAAGTAGCAATTGAACCTATATTGCAGAAGAGGCCCCTGTCAGTCTTGAGTAACACTTGCGGTCCACGAAGAGACTTAGAACACACAGTTGGGCACACGACTCGAACCACATAAGAAAAGACTCTTTTTTTTTATAAGTCGGAGGGAATGGATCCCTTTTGGGGTTTCTAAGAAAATAATGGAATCGTCACACTAGTATATAGACCATCTCGCGGTCCCATATACTCATCGGATTCCATCGCGTTTGTGAATCCTACATGTATCGGGATTAAACTAAATTAATGTAGTAAAGCATACATGCGGGGACGGATTTTTATTTTCGTCCAAAATAACCACTTTTGGGGACGGAATTTTATTGCGTCCGTTTCAACAAGTTGGCATGTATGATTTGAAGACATTAGTTTAGGGAAATCTCGGTACATGGAAACCGACTTGAGTCACGGAGTGTTAGACCCTAACTAGAATTGTGTGGCTTGTGGTCGGCTTGAATATGAGGCTCAAAGTTCACCCCCGGCATGTAGTCATGAACTACGCCACGGGCTGAGGTTTACCGCTTCGAAAGAGCCAAGGTCGAGTGGAGCTTGAAACTTTCTAGGACGGGCCTCGACGGGTTTGGGGTTGGACTTGTGCGACTCGATAGTGAGCAATTCATAGGAATATGTGCATGTAGTGTGAGGTCTAACAGGTGACAAAATATTTTATATATATATATATATATTTTTTTTTTCAAAAGAAATAAATAAAAAAACAAATAAGCACATAATTACAACTTTCGAATCACCCGTGTGACCGATAAAATAGAACATAAAATTAAAAAGTCCGAAGTTCAGAATCACCACTGATGCAGGCAACTGTGCCCACACCCCCATCATACTGCTCTGTTCTGAGACCTGTTTCTGTTCTGGGAACCAACCCAGAAGCGTGCGCCTCTGAGTGTTGATACGAGACGCGCGCGCATGGCGCGATGCTATTGGGAGGCGCACGCTTCTGGGCACACCTGTCAGATTGTTAGATTTTGGACTCAGGGGATTGCCCTGGTCCCATGTGCATACTGTAACCCCTGCAGAAATGATTAGTGGAGAATAGCAGAAGAAGAAGATGAAGAACATGAAGAAGCGGGCGATTCTGGTCCTTGATGCGGGATGCGCGCGCCTTAGGCTGAAGAGGCCAGAAGCGCGCGCCTCCCCCATCAGGAGTCAGAATGCCCAGAAAAGATGTAGATTTTGATCAGAATGCAAGTTTAACCCTCAAAATTCCCCAGCGTAGTCGCCACTGTAGATACCCCGGGGGAACCACGGCTTGGCTAGAGCGCGTGAATTATCCTAGGATGTCTAACTTGTTTTTTAGAGTCGCCACCTTTGTTTTGAGGAACATAAGAAAAACCTATTGATAATAGCCTAAGTTTGATTACGAAAACAGAGATTCTTTGTTTTGAGGTTCGGGGGTTAGGTTACGAGATGGGAAGTACCGAAACACCCATCTCACCCAACTAAAGTTGGTCTTGCTTGATCAAAATCTACATGGATGATAAACGTTCTTCTTCTTATTCTTTAAATCATAAAAAGGGGTTTTAAAATAGAGTTTGGAATGTAGGAGATAACTCTTTAACCGACCTCAATGAGATGAGGTGATCATTAGAGTCATGTCCCAAAATTATTTGGGTGATTGCACTTTGATAAAACAAAAAGAAAGAGAAAAGAGATGAAGTTAAGAAGAGGAAAGAAATAACTTTACCTAGACTTCAAGAGACTTCAAACACTTCTTGTTGAATTCTTTGGAGAAATCCTTTGGAAATGCTTTGTAAGTGTGAAATTTTAGTGTCTTATTGAGAATGTAAGATTGAGAGCCCAAGGTCCTTGAAAATGGAGGTAAAGGGGGGTTTTTATAGGTGAAAGAGAGATGTTTTTGGTGCCAAAACTCAGTCACCAAGAATCTTTCCTGGCAAAATCCTGTAAATTGAGCAAGGGAGAGAATCCTGGCCAGAAATCTGTAACCGACGCCCAGAGGCGCTCGCTTTCTGCTTTGGGGGCGGGAGACGCGTGACTCAGAGAAGGCGATTTTGACAGAATGGACTAGAAAGTCAGCCCTGTTATTCAGTTAAGTCCCTGGACTTAACGAAGTCAGTCAGGAACTTAATGGAAGTGACAGAAACTAACAAGAAACACTTAAAATGGGGAGAAACACAAGATCAAATGTGCAATCGGGGTGAGCGGTCCAAGGCGGGGTATCTTCAAATGTGTTTAGAGAGGCCGTTAGTGAACCTTTGAATAGGTCGTTAGTGAACCTTTGAGGAGGCCGTTAGTGAACCTGTGAAGAGGCCGTTTAGTGAACCTTTGAGGAGGCCGTTAGTGAACCTTTGAGGACGAAACCGTTAGTGAAATCCGTTAATGAGGCCGTTAGTGAACCTTTGAAGAGGCCGTTAGTGAACCTTTGGAGAGGCCGTTAGTGAACCTTTGTTGACGAATCCGTTAGTGAAATTCGTTGATGAAATATTGCTTTGAAGTCGCGTGCAACTTGGAGTCACACTTGACTTTTTGACTTGTGGGGTGCGGGCACAGTTTACCGCGACCAGAAGAATGTTCCTGCTGGGGATGAAATGTAAAAACTGATTTTTGAGAAATAACGGCGTCTGTTACGAATCTCACTCAGCTTGCAGTGGTGGAGCTGAAAACTCAGATGAGCATGGATGTGACACCTTGATTCCCGCGTGGGGAGTTGTGTTTGAATTCCTCAGGGAGCAAAGGCGCGTGCGTCTGGTCCTCGCCGTGGGAAGCGCGCGCGTTTCAGTGACACAGCGGGGGGCGCGCGCATTCTGTCCTAGTTCGGCATACATAACCAGACAGTTCACTTTTCGGCGAGTTTTTTTTCAAAATTTCGAAGAGCCCTCCAAATTCTGAACCCAATTTTTGCGGAGAAATCACCCCAAAACACTTTCTTGTTGTTCTAGGTGCGATTCTATCATAGGAACGATGTCGGATCGTCAACAATCTCCTCCATTCGAGATGCCACAGGGCGAGGAGCCCGAGGTTGGAATTGAGGCGATGGACCGAGTTTGCTCACGTATCATCCGCATACCCATATTTCCCAGTTTGTTTCAGCGGGATTGGTAAGAATTTTTCATTCTCTTTGTGATTTTCGCATTTTTGGGGCTGCTCTGTTTCACCCGTATTTTTCGCTGCAACTTCTTTCGTTGATTGTCGCTGTAGACTTACTGCAAGAAACATGTTCGGATACCCTTTTTCATACCCATGCCCTCGTATGCATATTGAAGTTTCTGTTTCGGGTTTGTCCGTTTTTCTAGCCGTTATGCTGACGAAATTTTCGTTATTTATTGTTTCTTTTTAGGAGTGGAGCCGCCTGTCGGAGATTCGAGGCGGAGCTCATGGCCCGGTCACCATCTGGAGTAAGCTGCCCGAGAATGTCAGGGCTCGGGTTCAGGCCACCCATTTTGGCCTTTTTATTAATAGTCTACCGGCGTTGAAGAATGATCCGGATGTTATTCAGGCTCTGAGAGAGAGATGGTGGGACACCACCCATACTTTCGATCTGCCTATGGGAGAGGTCACGATGACGCCCACTGATTTCACGGCATTGACTAGTCTGCCATTTGCGGGGGAGCCTGTCCCTTGTGTTTTGAGAGGGACCCTTCGGACTGCTGACGAGCTGTTGGCCCTGGTTAACTGCGGCTTCCCGGTGAAGAATTATCGAGTCACTTGGGGGAGCATCCGTCGGTATTTCAGTATTCTTGCAGCCGAGCCTTTGGGTGTCACTGCTGAGTGGTTCGATGCTGTGGCCTGTTGTTTTATATGGTACCTGTTGTCCCACACTCTGTTTGCCAGTGGGGTGCAGCGGGCTTGGCTGCTTGTTATCATGGTATGGATCTGACTAGCCGCTCGACCACTAGCTCGGTCACGGGTTTCAGCCTGTTATGGGAGGTATACTGCTTTCCCTTTTCTTTTCGGCCTTCTTGTCATTTGCTCTACTGTATCTTTGAACTGTCATTTAATTCTGATCTTGTCTCTGTTTTGCAGCTATGGGCCATTGCTGTCTTGGAGCTGAGGGACTTCAAGATTAACAGAGAGGGTCAACCCCAGTATCCGGACTGCGTGAGGTG
This sequence comes from Campanula takesimana, assembly GCA_026119855.1. Lineage (NCBI taxonomy): Eukaryota > Viridiplantae > Streptophyta > Magnoliopsida > Asterales > Campanulaceae > Campanula > Campanula takesimana. Next base: position 28,161 of record JAOWBW010001945.1, on the reverse strand, counting down.
GTCATATAGGGCAAGGAATGTGAGGACTGGTACTGTTCCCATCAGCCTGCTTTCAGCTCGGCGCGACTTGGAATCTTTGAGGCCGGAGGCTGTCGCCTTTTCTTTGTTTCCGTGGAGAGCTATTTATGCCTTTATTGAGCATACCCTGATTCCCACCCGCTCAAGTCTTCTGATGAGCTCAGTGGAGTGTATGGCGATGTATCTCGGGGAGAGAGTGTTTTGGTAGCATGGTGGTCAGGTGACGGACTTCCACCACCCTCCTAGGCTACCGGTTCCTGATGTTCCTCCTTTCTGTCCTCGTAATTGGAGGGCTCTTTCAGAGGCAGACCGGGCAGTCTACCTTGCGGGGGTTGATGCTGTCCCTTTCATTCATCTAGAGCAGGATTACGGTTTATTCCGGGAGAATAACCTCCAGCAGGGTTTCATGTTCACTGATCCGAGGGAGACACATGCTGCTCCACAGGCTTCGGCTCGATTTTATCCCACCGGTGCTGGATATTGCTTTGATCCCCCTTTGCCTCCTTCATATTATACTTACTCGAACTTTGGGGTGTATGAGGAGCAGAGGGAGATTGTTCCCGAGGATATGTTGCCGGAGCGAGAGCCTCCTGTTCAGGCTGCTGTGGTATGTTTTCATGTCTGTCTTTGCATTTCTCAGTTCCATTCTCGCTTCTCTGTTCTTTGTATTGATACAACTTCCTTTTTCTGTTCTCTGTTACAACAGGTACCTGTAGCTGCTTATAGGCACTTGGGCAGACAGAACAAAGGGATGAGGAGGAGGCTCCGTCAGCTGGAGGAGAGGGTGCTAGAGCTGTGCAGGGATATTGCTGCCATGACTAGAGATGTTGCTGGTGCTGTCTCTGGTGCTGCGAGAGGAGCTGCCCGAGGTGCTCGGGGCATGGGACGAGGCTGCAGGGATGCTGCACTGGACATTGATGAGGCTGTCTCTTCGGTGAGGCAGTCACTGAGCAGGAGTCTGAGCCGCGGAGGTAGCCATAGTAGGAGTCTGAGCCGAGGAGGTAGCCAGAGCCGGGGTGGCGCTATTTCATCAGGGAGAGCTGCCAAGAGGACCCGGCATGATGTTGTGGTCGAGACATCTGAGGAGGAAGAATCTGCTGATGATGATGATGATGATGACGAGGAGACTGAGAGCGGCAGTGGGGGTGGGCACGGTGCTGCCGATGATGATGATTCTGAGTAGCCTTTTGGGGAGGACGAGAGATTGAAAACATTTTTATTTACCTGTAATAAACATTTAGTATGTATTTACAATCCTAGCTATTTACTACGCTTTTTAGTTATCTGTCTAGACTCGTTCCTAACTGTCGACTCTTTACAAACAACTGTGTGTCCAAATGTGTTCATCATGGTTTCTTGAAGTCCTTTTCTGTGCTGGGATCTGATTTCTCGCAGGTTGAAGGCGTTTGAACGTGCCTGGGCTTCTTTCTTGAACTGACAAGGGCATGTTCTGTTTTTGTCTGCTGTCAAACGCGCGCGCATCCGGCTTTGGTAGCGGGAGGCGCGCGCATCTGGAGTCGCTTGTCGGAGGCGCGCGCTTCTGGCTTGCTGAATTCCAGCCCCTTTCTTTTCAGAGCAGGGCACTCCAACAGCTATAAATTCAAACCATTTTCGATCAGAATGATCACACAGCAATATTCTGCATTCTTTCCCTTACTCTATACCTCAAAATTCTTGTAGCAATGGCCCCGATGACCTTTACTTTTGAAGTCAAGGTTTCCGTCCCCGAAGGTGATAAGTCCGTCCCCATTGCTCCAATTGTGAAGACGCGTCCTAGCGTTTTTGATCGTTTAGGAAGACCAAATGAGGATGTTGTTGCCGCGGATTCTGTGAAGCTGGTGGTCCACGTGAGGGATTATAGGCCTCGTTATTTGCCTACGAAGAGGAAAGGCAAGGGGAATTATTCTCATGTGTGGAAGCGTCCCATGGTTGTTCCGGTCAAAGCTCCTTCTAGCAAGGGCAAGGAGAAGCTTGTTGATGAAGCTCCGTCTCGCCCGAATGTCTTTTCTCGTCTTGGTGGTCTCGAGAATGCTCCGCCTCCCTCCAAGAAGACTAAAGGCCGTCCCCAAAAGCGATGGGTCCCCAAACCGAAGAAAGATTAAATATTTCTTTGTACCCTATGAGATTGCAATTTAGGATAGACCACTTTGTTTTAGGATTTAATGTTTTGATGTCTTTTGTTGCTCAATAAATCCGTTGTAATGGCTTGAATAACTCATTGAATGAATAAAAATTGCATCTTGTTATTTGAAGTGAATTGGATATTTTTGATATGTTTTAGACCGCACCCGAAGGTTGCCTGCGTTCCTCCAGTTGGGAGGCTCAGGTCTCCGTAGTTCAAACAAACAAAGACCTTTTTTTTTTTTTTTTTGTGCACCCTGTTTTTTGCCTAGGCCGCCCTTGCGGGTTTTCAACCTAGCGAGCGATTTTTTTTTTTTTTTTTTTTTTTTTTTTTTTAATGGTCTTTGTTTATTAAGCATAGAACCTCTTGAGCTTGTCGAGGTTGACCTCCTTTGGCAGCTGGTCACCATCTAAATCCACGAGTCGGACTGCACCGCCGCTTAGTATCTTTTTGACCACGTACGGACCGATCCATCAAGGTCCCCATTTCCCCAGGGGATTCATGGCATTAGGAGGATGTTGTCTTAAGACCAAATCTCCCACATTGATGTTTCGAGGCTTCACCTTTTTGTTGAAATCTCTTGCCATCCTTTGCTGATACGCCCTTGTGCATTCGAGTGCTCTTAGCCTTTTCTCGTCGAGTAGCTGTTCATATCGAATTTGCATCCAGTCGACCTCGTTGACTTGATTCTCGAGGAGGACCCGTAGAGATGGGACTTCAAGTTCGATTGGGAGTATGGCTTCAAAACCATAGACTAATGCATAAGGAGTTTCTCCTGTTGCTGGCCGTATTGATGTACGGTAGCCCCACAATGCTAATGGTAGCTTCTCGGGCCAATCCCTTCCTGTTGAGGCCATTTTCTTGACGATGGTCTCGATGGTCTTATTTGCTGCTTCAACTGCGCCGTTTGCTTGGGAACGATAAGGAGATGACTTGTGCTTGGTGATCTTGTATTCTACCAAAAGTGCATCCATTTCCTTCTCAAAGTGAGAGCCGTTGTCGGAAATGATTTCATGAGGCACACCGTATCGGCACATGATATTAATCTTTACAAATTCGGCCACTTTCTTGGCGTTGAGGGTCCGATAGGCTTGTGCTTCGACCCACTTTGTGAAGTAGTCGACGGCCACTAGGACGAATGACTGCCCATTGCTTCCGGCAGGATGGACTTTACCGATGATGTCTATCCCCCAACAAGAGAAAGGCCAAGGTGTGACCATGTTGTAAAGTTGCGAGGGTGGAGCATGTTGCAGATTAGCATGGAATTGGCACTTGGCACACCTTTTGACTTTCTCGATACAGTCTCGTTCCATAGTGCTCCAATAGTAACCAATGCGGAGTATCTTCTGGACTAGCATAAACCCATTCATGTGGGGTCCACACTCTCCTTCGTGCACTTCACACATTATCTCTTGAGCTTCGGCCTCATTGGCGCATAAGAGATTGATCCCGTCGTGGTTCCTTTTGTAGACTCGGTCCCCAATCAGTACGTACCAAGAGGCTAGCCTTTGCAGAGCCGCTTGAGACTTCTTATTGCTATTCTCGAGATAAGTGCCATCTTTGAGGAAATTCATGATATCCGAATACCACGGAGAGCTTGTTTGAACCTCGTTGATCTCGATACTCATGCAGTACGCCGGACTGTTCCTTCGGGCAATTTTAAAAGGTTTCACCATTTTCCCTTTGGGCATTTCGACTAATGAAGCTATGGTGGTCAGTGCATCGGCGAAGCGATTTTATCCCTTGACAGGTAGTTGAAAGTGATCTCTTAGAATTGTTCAACCAATTCTTCAAGGTGCTGACCATGCTGTTGGAGGGTCGGGTCTTGGATTCGCCATTTACCCGATTGATGATTGATAAGGAGCAAAGAGTCGCCGAATACTTCTAGTTCCGTGACGTTTCTTTCGAGAGCTGCTTCGAGCCCTGCTATGCATGCTTCGTACTCGGCAATGTTGTTAGTAGCTTCGAATTCCAGACGGATGGCAATGGGAGTGTAGATGTCTTTTGGATCGACAAGCAATACTCCTATACCAAAACCGTGTTTATTGGCGGCGCCATCGAAAAAAAGTTGCCACTTATTTTCCTCGGTTGCAGTACAAATAAAATGCTCGTCGGGGAACTGTACGTCTTCCCCCTTCACTTCGTCACACGGGAATTCGGCAAGCTGGTCACTGAACACTTTCCCCCTGGCGGATTTTAGTGTGACGTAAGTGATATCATTGCCGGCGAGCATGAAGTACTGTCGCGACCCCGAACCCCGCGGCCCGAGATCGCGCGCTGGACGTCGACTTAAAACCAAAACTCTAAAATATAGAAGTTAAAAATTTCATTTTGAACCAAAAGATGATAACACAAGATTTTACAAATCCAAGTTTAAATCAACAAAGTACATCTAACATAAGCTCCACAGCTTATACCCAAAAGAATAAAATATACAATTCTTAATGACGTCAATAATGGTAAAACTATCCCCAAAAAGGTTATACATTTAAATAATGTAAACCGATCCATAACAACCTGCCCCAAAATCTCAATCCTCTCGACGTCCTCCTCGAACCGCGAATCCTAATCCTTTTCCTCCTAGGGGGGGTTAAGGAAAAACAAAGATGGAAATAAACGGGGTGAGATAAAATCTCAGTAAGTTACTAATGCAACTACATGACATGCTATAATGCAATAAGCAATAAACAATGATAAATATCACATAGCATGTAACAATTAGCAGTCAACAGATAGCAGCGGAAAGTAAACACATAACAAAGGATATTAGCCAAGGTTTCCCAACTGATAAACCAAATAAAGGTCGCTGCGCAGCTTCAATAATCAACAAATCATCATCTTCATAATAGCATGAAAGCCGAAGAGAAAACCCCGGTCAGAAGCGACCAATCAACCCATCAATCAAACAAACCATCTTCATAGTAGCATAAAAGCTGAAGAGAAACCCGGTACCGGAACCAATAACAATGATAAAGTGCCACAAGGGGCGGGAGCCATGCCACAAAGTCATGCTCCAAAACTATTAGCTAGAATACCCACAACGGAGCTAGCTCATCCCAACCAAGGCCAATCTGGATGAGGACAGAAGGACCAATGGGCGATGCTATACTGGACTTGGCTCGTGCCATTATAGCATTATCCATTGCCTGACTCGATACACAAATAACCAGCTGGACTTTCAATAATGCTAAGTAATGAATACTAGCTTTAAAAACATCAAAAGGGTTCCAAAGTAGGGAACCATACCAATTAATCACCATAAAAGATGCAAATTATTACTCAAGAAGAGTTCAACAATAATAACACAAGGAGTTTCTCATAAAAGAGTCCAACAACATTGACCATTAAAAAATAATGATTCCAAGATAAGGCACGCACCAAATACATCCTAAATATTATACCCACAAGTTAGTCATAAAGAGCACAACCCGAACGGTCGCTCCCTAATGGCACAATGGCTATTACCAAAATGACCATAAACATTTACTTAAAAGATATACTAGGACTATGAACTCAACCATCTCATTACACCTGGAATTCCAATTAAGAAGTCCGAACGAATACATCTTAAGGTTAATCAAACCGTAGGTACCCAATTGCCAATTCACGCTTTATCTCCATTCATAACGAACCCATTCTAGACACCCCAAACGAATCCGAAAGGTTACCCTTATTAGAACATGACCACGACAGGACTAAACCCCCAAACCTTGGTGTTCAATAACAACCCTCTAGGTACTATAGGACACCGCCTAAAACCTAGGCCAAGTCTTACGCGAAATTCAATTCGGTTGGAACAAACACAAATACATCATAAGATGCCCAAACATTCTCAAACAATACTTGATCAAATTACATAAAACCATTGTTCCCAAAGGAACCAATTTTAATTACTAAAGTGTTCCACGGTGATATCTTAAGTTAATTAGAAGAAATAAACTTAAACTAGATAAGCCTTAAGTCTTAAACCAAGAAAAGGGAAGAATTCTGAACCAGGGGGAGGGCGGGCGCCTGGTAGGGGGCGGGCGGGCGCCTGTTTCAACAGAAGGTCTGGCTTTCAGAAAAGGGCATGTAAGCGGGCGCCTGGGTCAAGGCGGGCGGGCGCCTGGTCTACACACTGGCCAGGAACAGGGCTGGGTAACGCCATTTTCGACCCAAAACCTCAATCCTCCATTAAAACATCAAACCCAAAGCTTTCCAATACATTCCTAAAGCTCCTAAACAACATCCAACCTAAAGGGAACCTAATTAACACCCTTTAATCACCCAAACCAACACCAAATCCCCACATTCAAGATTTCACCATTTTTATCAAAAAAAAACCCAAATGAAATCCAAACAAACTCCAAACTCAATCGAACTTCAAATATAACACATCAAACATCATATAAACATGATATGAACATTTTAGCACCAAAATGGGGAAAAAGTAACTTACCCGGATTTTCTCAAGGGTGACGGAACTCGAAATTTCTTGGCTTCCTACGATCCTATCGACGATCTAAATAAGGTTCACGTTTTAAGAAATGAGAGATTATGAGAGGAAGATGAAGAAAATGAAGAGAGAAGGTAGAGAGAAAAACTTACCAAACATGGAGGAGAGAGAGAGGCTTGATGCTGGGAAGTGAAGAATGAGTGAGGGAGGAGGTGAGGGAGGTGAGGGGGAAATAGGGAAATTATTCAAAAACTTACACTTAGGCCCCCTCTCTCACACTACACACAAATACTTACACTCCCTACTAACAATTAAGACCCAACAATTCTACACTAGCACAAATGACCCAAATTAAATGCTAGGCATAATTATTATAACACATAAAATGCACACATAATTATTTAAATAAATAATTTAAATAAATAAATAAGCAAATAATTAAATAATAATCATTTACTTACTATTAAAATAGTGCCTAGATTTCGGGTCGTGACATTCACTCCCCCTTAAAGAAAATTCGTCCCGAATTTTAAATCACTTACTCAAAAGATCAAATAGCCACGGATACGATAGTTCCGCCGTTTCTCAAATTCCTCAATCGCCCATTCTAAACCACTACAAGGAAACCTTAAATAATGTTCACCATACCAGGATCTCTCGCACTTGACTTCCTTCAACCATAACCCCCACTACTAATTAGGATCCAAATTCAAAATCAAGAATCTCAATTGCTCCCAACATAGTTCCCGAGATACCTCAAGTTCATCTTATTCATAACCTTAATTACACTGGAAAAGTGCATTCATAAGCCAAACGCCTACTTGATATCACTTCCCAGAAGTTCACAACCTTAAACCATCTCGAGCTAAATTAGCTCTTAAAATATGAAAGGCTAAAGAAAATTTTCCATCCCCATAATATTCACCAAAGGCTATATCTCTAAGGATTCCCATTATAGTGCTCTCGCTCTAAGTAGCACCTTAAACTAAAGGTGTAATGTAAACCCAAAATTTAATACCACATGTTCACTTAAATCTACGCCATAATATCATCGTCATAACGCTCCAATCCTTGAAAGCCTAAAATAATTACGAATACCCAATAGTCCGAAAATGATCTAAATTTCATCTTCAAAAGATTTTCTCTAACTCCCACTTAAGTTATAATTCGTGCTCATAAACCCAAGGAAATCAACAAATCTCAAATCCTCCATAGCTAACCCAAGTTAGTTTCTCACGCATACATTTATTAACCTAATGATACTTAGGCTCAATGGTACTACCAAAATCTTAAACTAATTAGCTAGCCTCATTCCAATAGCTCCATTACCAAATCACAATATTCTTTAATTATGCCCAAATATTGATACTCGACTTTCTTCACCTACCCTTGGTCCATATCGCGAAACGCCACCAAGGAGAGATTTAGGACCATAGAACCACTATCTGACCAAAATTCAAAATGCCTTTATCATAGATCGAGAAATTGTTACTCTCCCAAAATGTACTTAGTCCTTTCTAACTTAACACGCTTACCACCATTAATGATCATAACTCCTACAACAACTCATCATCCATAACAAATCGTACACCTCTCCATACTAATCCATTCCGATGCATTCACGGAGATGTACTAAAAGTAAACAAAATCTCTTAACAAGAAATCCTCGGTTGAATCCTCAACTTTTACAACTCAACCGTTACAATATAGATATTGCTCTAATTATCAGTACTACAACCTTGTACCACAACAATGCAATTTAACCCCAAGCTTCTCCTCAAACACTAGGTACTATTCGGAAGAAAATGAAAATCTTACGAATGACAGATACACCCAACAAATTGACCGAAACTAAATACTCGGATTTCAATTAAGAAAAGATAGGTATAACTCTACCCAAAGGAACGGTCTCAAACAGTTTTAAGAAATTAGGAATGGATAATATAACAATCCTCCTACAACAATAGACTAAAGCAATAGTATCATCAAAATCTTGCAATAGCACTATGGCTAATTTAGCAGGTGAGACATAACCATACTTAAGCACAACATAAGCACATAAGACTTCATCAGATACCCTAAACTTCTCCATAGGAGTAGACACCTACAACACATAAGTCAAAGACTCAGAAGAAATAAATGCAACTAATGCACAGAAACACATAAATGCGATGATCCTAAAATGCACGCGCTCGCTCTCACGACGCAAAATAATACCTCCTGAAATTTATCCGTTACCTGGTGAGTGCTGATTGGTCGCAATTACTCTGCCCTATACCTTAGGGTTCCCCGAAGCATCCCTCTTCTGACCCGGTGAAGTACTAGTCCCTGTTCCTGATGATCGAACCTTAAACCTCGGGCAGTCTTTTATGAAGTGACCCAGTTGACCACAATTGATACATTTTCCTTGTTTCTTCCAACACTTATCCTCCAAATGGCCTTCCCTCTGACAGTAAGTGCAAAGCCACCTATCTTGTTTCCCTTGTTTCCCTGGAGTAGTACCCGGATTCCCTAGCGCGGTTTGTCCCTTAAACTGAGATGGTGATCCCAAATTACCTCGGTTATCTGAACGGTGTTGTGGTTGAGATTTAGCATGGCTTACTTGTTTACCCGTATTTGCAACCTCGGTCTTCCTCTTATGCTCCCCAATATCTTGCTCGATCAAGTATGCCCGGTCTACCGCATCCTGAAATGTCACAATCCTCTGGGCTATAAGTTGAGTACGAATAGAAGTCTTCAAACCCCGGATGAATCTCATAGCCTTCTGTTCTTCGGTCCTCACAAGATAGTCACAATACCGGGCTAATTCTATAAACTTAGCCGAGTATTGAGCTATAGACAACAAACCTTGCTCCAAGTTGAGAAGCTCGATCTCCTTTCGGTTTTGATCCACTACCGGAATGAATTGCTCCTTGAACTTTCGCACAAACAATTCCCATGCATACACTGTGTGAGTATCATCCCAACTCGCTTTAACACCCTTCCACCAATGCTCGGCGGCACCCACAAGTTTATAAGCCGCAAACCGGACTTTGTCTTCATCGGTGCAACCAAAGACATCATAAATTTTCTCCATCGACTCAATCCATAGCTCGGCCTTCCTTACATCGGGTTCCCCATTGAACTCAACCGGTTTCAATTTCAGAAATTGTTCCAACCCATAGCGGGGTGGTGGTGCTTGTTCTACCCTCGGACCTTGATCATGTATGGCCTTCATGGCCGCCTCAAACATGCCCTGAAACATTGCACGGGCTTCATCCCTCGTTTCATTCTGACTTGCATTACCGGTATTACTTTCACCACTTCTCCTTCGAGCCATTTCAAACAAGTACCTGCATAAAACAACAATCGTTACTCACTCCGAACACACTACCCTTTTAGGTCATACTAATCCACCTAGACTTATACTTAGAGCCAAACCATAGCTCTGATACCAACTGTCGCGACCCCGAACCCCGCGGCCCGAGATCGCGCGCTGGACGTCGACTTAAAACCAAAACTCTAAAATATAGAAGTTAAAAATTTCATTTTGAACCAAAAGATGATAACACAAGATTTTACAAATCCAAGTTTAAATCAACAAAGTACATCTAACATAAGCTCCACAGCTTATACCCAAAAGAATAAAATATACAATTCTTAATGACGTCAATAATGGTAAAACTATCCCCAAAAAGGTTATACATTTAAATAATGTAAACCGATCCATAACAACCTGCCCCAAAATCTCAATCCTCTCGACGTCCTCCTCGAACCGCGAATCCTAATCCTTTTCCTCCTGGGGGGGGGGGGGGTTAAGGAAAAACAAAGATGGAAATAAACGGGGTGAGATAAAATCTCAGTAAGTTACTAATGCAACTACATGACATGCTATAATGCAATAAGCAATAAACAATGATAAATATCACATAGCATGTAACAATTAGCAGTCAACACCAACTGTCGCGACCCCGAACCCCGCAGCCCGAGATCGCGCGCTGGACGTCGACTTAAAACCAAAACTCTAAAATATAGAAGTTAAAAATTTCATTTTGAACCAAAAGATGATAACACAAGGTTTTACAAATCCAAGTTTAAATCAACAAAGTACATCTAACATAAGCTCCACAGCTTATACCCAAAAGAATAAAATATACAATTCTTAATGACGTCAATAATGGTAAAACTATCCCCAAAAAGGTTATACATTTAAATAATGTAAACCGATCCATAACAACCTGCCCCAAAATCTCAATCCTCTCGACGTCCTCCTCGAACCGCGAATCCTAATCCTTTTCCTCCTAGGGGGGGTTAAGGAAAAACAAAGATGGAAATAAACGGGGTGAGATAAAATCTCAGTAAGTTACTAATGCAACTACATGACATGCTATAATGCAATAAGCAATAAACAATGATAAATATCACATAGCATGTAACAATTAGCAGTCAACAGATAGCAGCGGAAAGTAAACACATAACAAAGGATATTAGCCAAGGTTTCCCAACTGATAAACCAAATAAAGGTCGCTGCGCAGCTTCAATAATCAACAAATCATCATCTTCATAATAGCATGAAAGCCGAAGAGAAAAACCCCGGTCAGAAGCGACCAATCAAACCCATCAATCAAACAAACCATCTTCATAGTAGCATAAAAGCTGAAGAGAAACCCGGTACCGGAACCAATAACAATGATAAAGTGCCACAAGGGGCGGGAGCCATGCCACAAAGTCATGCTCCAAAACTATTAGCTAGAATACCCACAACGGAGCTAGCTCATCCCAACCAAGGCCAATCTGGATGAGGACAGAAGGACCAATGGGCGATGCTATACTGGACTGGCTCGTGCCATTATAGCATTATCCATTGCCTGACTCGATACACAAAATAACCAGCTAGACTTTCAATAATGCTAAGTAATGAATACTAGCTTTAAAAACATCAAAAGGGTTCCAAAGTAGGGAACCATACCAATTAATCACCATAAAAGATGCAAATTATTACTCAAGAAGAGTTCAACAATAATAACACAAGGAGTTTCTCATAAAAGAGTCCAACAACATTGACCATTAAAACATAATGATTCCAAGATAAGGCACGCACCATATACATCCTAAATATTATACCCACAAGTTAGTCATAAAGAGCACAACCCGAACGGTCGCTCCCTAATGGCACAATGGCTATTACCAAAATGACCATAAACATTTACTCAAAAGATATACTAGGACTATGAACTCAACCATCTCATTACACCTGGAATTCCAATTAATAAGTCCGAACGAATACATCTTAAGGTTAATCAAACCGTAGGTACCAATTGCCAATTCACGCTTTATCTCCATTCATAACGAACCCATTCTAGACACCCCAAACGAATCCGAAAGGTTACCCTTATTAGAACATGACCACGACAGGACTAAACCCCCAAACCTTGGTGTTCAATAACAACCCTCTAGGTACTATAGGACACCGCCTAAAACCTAGGCCAAGTCTTACGCGAAATTCAATTCGGTTGGAACAAAACACAAATACATCATAAGATGCCCAAACATTCCCAAACAATACTTGATCAAATTACATAAAACCATTGTTCCCAAAGGAACCAATTTTAATTACTAAAGTGTTCCACGGTGATATCTTAAGTTAATTAGAAGAAATAAACTTAAACTAGATAAGCCTTAAGTCTTAAACCAAGAAAAGGGAAGAATTCTGAACCAGGGGGCGGGCGGGCGCCTGGTAGGGGGCGGGCGGGCGCCTGTTTCAACAGAAGGTCTGGCTTTCAGAAAAGCGCATGTAAGCGGGCGCCTGGGTCAAGGCGGGCGGGCGCCTGGTCTACACACTGGCCAGGAACAGGGCTGGGTAACGCCATTTTCGACCCAAAACCTCAATCCTCCATTAAAACATCAAACCCAAAGCTTTCCAATACATTCCTAAAGCTCCTAAACAACATCCAACCTAAAGGGAACCTAATTAACACCCTTTAATCACCCAAACCAACACCAAATCCCCACATTCAAGATTTCACCATTTTTATCAAAAAAAACCCAAATGAAATCCAAACAAACTCCAAACTCAATCGAACTTCAAATATAACACATCAAACATCATATAAACATGATATGAACATTTTAGCACCAAAATGGGGAAAAAGTAACTTACCCGGATTTTCTCAAGGGTGACGGAACTCGAAATTTCTTGGCTTCCTACGATCCTATCGACGATCTAAATAAGGTTCACGTTTTAAGAATGAGAGATTATGAGAGGAAGATGAAGAAAATGAAGAGAGAAGGTAGAGAGAAAAACTTACCAAACATGGAGGAGAGAGAGAGGCTTGATGCTGGGAAGTGAAGAATGAGTGAGGGAGGAGGTGAGGGAGGTGAGGGGGAAATAGAGAAATTATTCAAAAACTTACACTTAGGCCCCCTCTCTCACACTACACACAAATACTTACACTCCCTACTAACAATTAAGACCCAACAATTCTACACTAGCACAAATGACCCAAATTAAATGCTAGGCATAATTATTATAACACATAAAATGCACACATAATTATTTAAATATATAATTTAAATAAATAAATAAGCAAATAATTAAATAATAATCATTTACTTACTATTAAAATAGAGCCTAGATTTCGGGTCGTGACAAGTACCATTTGGCTATTCTTGTTGACATGAAAGCCTTCTCAAAGATGTAGCGGAGCGGGTCCACCTTTGCTACTAGCTTGATCGGAAAAGCTTCCATATAGTGTTTGAGCTTTTGAGTAACCCAAACCAATGCTGCACATGACTTCTCTAAGACAGAGTAGTTCTTTTCGCCTCCTTGGAATCGGCAACTGACAAAATAAATGGCATTCTCCTTTGTGGACTCTCGTTGCTCTTGTGCTAACATAGCCCCTAGGGATTCATCATTGACAGTGAGATAGAGCAAAAGAGGCATCTCCTTGTGCGGCGGAACTAGAACAGGAGGGCACGTCAAGTAATGCTTCACTTGGTCGAAGGCTTCTTGGCACGCGTCGGTCCATTCTAGAGCCACATTCTTCTTGAGTAGCTTGAAGAATGGCTCGCACATGGAAGTGAGTTGGTGCACAAACCGACTGATGTATTGCAGTCTGCCCATGAAACCATTGATCTCTTTCTGCGTCTTTGGAGGAGGCATGTCAATGATTGCCTTGATTTTGGAGGGATCTACTTCAACTCCCCTTTCAGTGACCATATAACCAAGGACTTTGCCTCGGATAACCCCGAACGTGCACTTTGCAGGGTTGAGCCTCATCTTGTGTTGACGAAGCCTTTCGAAGAACTTGCGGAGATCGATTAAATGTTGACCATCGGTCCCTTTCGAGTGAATGATCATGTCGTCCACATAGACCTCGATTTCTTTGTGAATCATATCGTGGAACATGTCTGTCACGGCTCTTTGGTAGGGAGCCCCAGCGTTTCTTAACCCAAATGGCATGACTGTGTAGCAAAATGTACCCCACGGTGTTGTGAAGGCTGTCTTATGTTGATCTTCCTCGGCCATGAGAATCTGATTGTACCCAGCGAACCCATCCACGAATGAGCGAACCTCGTAGGCAGCAGTGGAGTCGACCAGTATGTCGATGTTAGGGAGTGGAAAATTGTCTTTCGGGGAAGCTTTGTTCAAATCCCTGAAGTCCACACAAACTCGAACCTTGCCGTTTGCCTTTCTGACTATCACGATGTTGGCTAACCATGCCGGATACTCGATAACCTTGATGAAACCCACACTAAGGAGCTTCTCGATCTCTTCTTTGACTTGCAGAGACCATTATGGCTTGATCTTTCTGAGCATCTGTTTTACTGGCTTGGCATCTTCTCTGATCGGAATTTTGTGCTCCGCTACCTTTCTGTCCAAACCCGGCATGTCTTTGTATGACCATGCGAACACATCCACGAACTCCGGTAGTAGTGCAGTCAATGTGTCTCTGTCGTCCCCCTTGAAGAAGCTTCCGATCTTAGTTTCCCTTGGCTCTTCGTCGGTACCCAGATTAACAACATGCAATTCTTCGTCAGCCCCTGGACCATTTTCACCACGACTACGGACCTGTTGAGCAAATTCATTTAAGTATGTCGTGTTTTCGTGGTCTATTGCATCATAATTTGAATCGTTATTAACTTGTTCATTATTAGTTAATTCATCATTTATGATATTTGCAATCTCAGGGTACTCAGAAATATCAAATTTTTCATTAGCAAAGAAAGGAAACACACGCTCGGCTATGGCCTCCATATCCTCTTGGGTGAGGGTATTAGAGACACTCTCGGACTCGAAAGTAAGTGTGAGCCGCTCTTCCTTTGTTACTGTGCGGGGTATGCAACCCATTTCTTGGACTAAGAATTCCTCGGATACCACGGGTCCTTTCGTAGAATACCAATTCTTGATCGGCTCGGAGCTTGGCGGGATCTCACTGATAGTCTCATTCATGATGACGGTGTCATGGATGGCGTTGACTTGGCATTCATTCATTATGGCAAGCTCTTCGTGTTGGGTTTCGTAGTAACATGCGCAGCGGAATTTAGCATTTAAAATTTTGAAACCCAAATCCCATAGATCCGTTCATATGATTAAATCAAATACAATAACATGAATATAGGATAAAACTAACCCTTGATGGCTATTAAATTTTCTCTTGGTCTTTGGTGGAGATTTGAAGACTTGATCACGATCACAAAGCTTGAACACGAACTTTGAAGATGATGATTTTCACCCTCTAGCGGTATCCACACTTCGAACGAATATCAAAGGAACTTCTTTGATCTTGGTTGCTAGACCAAATTGTGAAACACGTTTTCACAATGAATTTGAACTATATGGAATTTTCTCTCTTGTGTATTATTTTGTTCTTTGACCAAGGATGTCTTAGAACAAAGTAAAACCTCTCTCAAACTCTTTGGAGACTCACAAAAGGCTATCACAGAAGTTCTGGACGAACTCATCCTTTTATACACAAGCAAGACCTATTCCAAATAGGAATCTTGTGTCAAAAGACATTCCAAATCGAATTAGGAAAGTGCCAGCCGACAGTACTGTGCGGCCGCCCAGAATACACTGTGCGGTCGCACATTTATCTGAAACAAACTGGTACAAATCTGAGCTAAGTGTGCGGCCGCCCAGTCCACACTGTGCGGTCGCCCACTTCCCAGAATGTCCAGAATTTCCAAAATTCCAATTTAGTCCTTTTAAAGATTCGTTCTATTGTGTGTGACCCTCTAGGATTATACTAAGTTGGCAATGGGTTCAAACATGAAACCATAAGATATGATTAGGTTCTAGCAAACCGTCATACCTACCCAAATAGTATAACTAGATACAAGTTCGCATTCCTTTAGAATATGTCATAATCCCTTTGTCCTCGACGTCATTGAACACAAGTCATGGTCAAACAGTCAACTTGTTTTGTTCAATACTTTCTTGATTCCGAATATGTTGATAATTTCATTTGAGTCCGGCCGAACATTTCATCAACACTATTCCTACGAGAGGCCCAAGCTTGACATCTCTCCGAAGAGGGACAAATCCATTTAGCTTATTATTCTTCCCTACGTGAATCCGATTATGCCAATCATACCCTTTATAACTTCCCGGTTAAAGGTAGCGTTTGAATATGTCAAACATAATGTTCATCAAGTGGAAGACTATAATAACTTCATGTCTAAGGATTCAAATGGCATAACTAATATGAGATATATGTTCGACATAGACCATGACATAAATCTCATACAGCGGGTCATGTCCAGTACCTTGTTCCAAACAAGTACCCATAAATCTAACATGATCATCGCATGATCATTTAGCCTTTATACTAGTGCTTTACAAGTACTAGGGATGGAGATTATTATAAGTAAACATGAACAATAATAATAATCAAAACATCTCTTTATTGATATGAAATAAATGATAACAATTACAACGTTTATTAAACGTGCCTAGGGCACCACTACCAACAATCTCCCACTTGCCCTAGGCCCAATCTCCCATGTATCTAATACCCATGGACCTAACATTACCATCATGTTTAGCTTGTGGAAGTCCCTTTGTCAGCGGGTCCGCAACATTGTCATCAGTAGGTACTCTGCATATATTTACGTCTCCCCTATCAACGATCTCTCGAATGATATGAAAACGCCTAAGTATGTGTTTGGATTTCTGATGTGCTCTTGGTTCCTTTGCTTGAACAATAGCACCATTATTGTCGCAATAAAGGTCTATTGGATTAGCAATACTAGGAACCACTTCAAGTTCAGTTATAAACTTCTTAATCCAAACAGCTTCCTTTGCAGCATCCGATGCAGCAATATACTCAGCTTCTATTGTAGAATCAGCGGTTGTACTTTGCTTGGAACTCTTCCAGCTTACAGCTCCACCATTTAACATAAACACAAAACCCGATTGCGATCGGCTATCATCTTTGTCGGTTTGGAAGCTTGCATCCGTGTAAGCATTTACAACGAGATCATCTTCCATTCCTCCATAGACCAAAAACGAGTCTTTAGTTCTTCTCAAGTACTTAAGAATCGCTTTTACAGCTATCCAGTGATTTTCGCCAGGGTCAGATTGGTATCTACTTGTCATGCTCAAAGAATAAGATACATCCGGCCTAGTACAAATCATGGCATACATGATGGACCCAATTGCCAAAGCATATGGAACATCATTCATTTTCTCACGCTCATCGTTTGTCTTAGGACATTGAGTCTTGCTTAGAGAAACTCCATGTAACACGGGCAAGGTGCCTCTCTTAGAATTTTCCATACGGAATCTTCTAATGACCTTGTCAATGTATGTACTTTGGCTTAAACCAAGTAGCCTCCTTGATCTATCTCTATAGATCTTAATGCCAAGAATATATGCGTCTTCACCCATATCTTTCATTGCGAAGCACTTTCCTAACCAAGTCTTCACAGACTGAAGTGTAAGAATGTCGTTTCCAATGAGCAATATATCATCCACATATAAAATAAGGAATAGCACTATGCTCCCACTAATCTTCTTGTATACACAAGGCTCATCTTCGTTCTTGATGAAACCAAACTCTTTGACCGATTCATCAAAACGGAGATTCCAACTCCTAGAAGCTTGCTTCAATCCATAGATGGATCTTTGCAATTTGCATACTTTAGAATCTTGTTCAAAACCTTCTGGTTGTGTCATATACACATCCTCTTGGAGTTTTCCATTCAGGAAAGCGGTTTTGACGTCCATTTGCCATATTTCATAGTCATGATATGCGGCAATGGCAAGCAAAATTCTTATAGACTTGATCATTGCTACGGGTGAAAAGGTCTCATCATAGTCAATACCATGAACTTGCCTATAACCTTTCGCTACAAGTCTAGCTTTGTAAGTATGCACCTTCCCATCCATGTCAGTCTTCTTCTTGAAGACCCATTTGCATCCTATGGTTTTTACACCTTCGGGTGCATCAATCAAATTCCAAACTTGATTGTCTTGCATGGATTGCAATTCGGATTCCATGGCTCCAAGCCACTTGTCCGAATCAGGAGAAGACATCGCCTCTTCGTAGGTTGACGGTTCATCATTCTCAATGATTTCTACCTCATTACTATCCGTTACGAGAAATCCATATCTCTCGGGCTCGGATCGTAACCTACTAGATCTGCGAGTTGCTTGTGTATTTTGAACAGGTTCCACAACTCCTTGTGGTTCTTGTTCTTGTTCCACTATTGGTTCAATGTTATTTTCTGGGTCTCGAATTTCTTCAAGATTTATTTTACTCCCACTGATTTCTTTGGAGAGAAACTCTTTCTCTAGAAAGAC
This sequence comes from Campanula takesimana, assembly GCA_026119855.1. Classification (NCBI taxonomy): domain Eukaryota; kingdom Viridiplantae; phylum Streptophyta; class Magnoliopsida; order Asterales; family Campanulaceae; genus Campanula; species Campanula takesimana. The sequence continues at coordinate 9,801 of JAOWBW010001945.1, read as the reverse complement.
ACCAGTTCGGGCAACAAACACTTTGTTGTCCTCACGGTTGTAAAAGTAATATCCTCTACTTTCCTTAGGATATCCCACGAAAATACATTTATCAGATTTGTGTGCAAGTTTGTCTGAGACAAGTCTTTTGACAAAAGCTTCACAACCCCAAATCTTCATGAAAGATAGACAAGGCTTCTTTCCGCTCCACATCTCATATGGAGTCTTTTGAACCGATTTAGTTGGAACACGATTTAGTGTGAAAGTAGCGGTTTCTAGGGCGTAACCCCAAAAGGATATTGGAAGATCAACTTGACTCATCATTGATCGAACCATGTCTAACAAAGTTCGATTCCTCCTCTCGGATACACCATTCCATTGTGGTGTTCCAGGTGGAGTCAATTGTGAAACTATTCCACAATTCTTTAGATGATCATCAAATTCTTGACTTAAGTATTCTCCACCTCGATCTGATCGAAGTGCTTTTATACTTTTGCCTAGTTGTTTTTCTACTTCATTTTGAAATATTCTAAATATCTCAAATGCTTCACTTTTATGTTTCATTAGGTAAACATACCCAAATCTACTATAATCATCAGTGAAGGTTATGAAGTATTGAAATCCTCCCCTAGCATTGCTACTTAATGGTTCGCATACATCGGAATGTATCAACCCCAATAAGTCGCTTGCCCTTTCACCCAACTTGGTAAAAGGTGTCTTAGTCATTTTTCCAAGTAGACACGACTCACAAGTATCATATGAATCGAGGTCACATGAACCTAAAAGTCCGTCCCCATGGAGTTTTGAGATACGCTTCTCATTAATATGACCAAGATGGCAATGCCATAAATACGTATGATTTACATCATTAGGTTTAGATTTCTTATTTACATGATAGACATTGTCATTATTTTCATTCTTGACATCCAAGATATAAAGGCCATTAAATGAATTAGCAATACCATAAAGCACATCATTTAAATAAATAGAAAATTTCTTATTCTCAATAACAAACTTAAAACCTTCATTATCCAAACAAGAAATTGAAATAATATTTCTGCTTAAATCCGGAACATAATAACAATTGTTCAAAACAAGAATTAATCCGGAAGGTAAAGTGACTTCATAAGTCCCTACGGCTAATGCAGCAACTCTTGCTCCATTCCCCACACGTAGATCTACTTCACCTTCTTTAAGAAGTATCCTATTCTTTAGTCCATGCACATTTAGACAAATGTGAGAACCACATCCGGTATCCAATACCCAAGAATTAGTGGTAGAAAGGAGAATATCTATCATATAGATACCTGAAGTCGACGCAGCCTTGCTGCTCTTCTTCTTCTTTTGCTCTTCCAAGAAAGCCTTGCAATTACGTTTCCAATGACCCATTTCTTGACAATGGAAACAAATTGCATCCTTTTGTGAATCGGGTTTTGCCTCAGAAGCCTTGGCAACCTTTGCGTTGCTTATTTTGGGTTTGATAACTTTCTTACCCTTTCCTTTGGCATTAGCCTTCTTCCCATCATGAACCAAGAGCATGGGAGAACCTTTCTCCACAATTTTCATCTCTGCAGTTTTGAGCATCCCATGCAACTCAGAGAGATTCTTATCCATTCCATGCATGTTATAATTCATTACAAACTGATTATAACTTTTAGGCAATGAATTAAGAATGAGATCCGTGGCTAGCTCCAATAGGATTGGATAGCCAAGTTTCTCAAGGTGCTCTACATAACCTTTCATTTTAAGAAAGTGAGGACTCACTTGTTGCCCTTCATTCATTTTACAAGTAGTGAATGCAACAATGGTCTTGTACCTCTCTTGCCTGGCTTGCTCTTGAAACATAGTTCTCAACTCCACGCCTATCTCATAGGCTTCCAAATGTTCCAAACTTTGTTGGAGTTTTGAACACATAGCAGCAAGCATGAGACAACTTACATCTCTAGAATCATTACGATGTTTCTTGTAATTGTCTCTTTCTACCCTAGGGGCAGTAGGCGGTGGTTCAGCAGGGAGAGGCCCATCGAGAATGTACAACTTATCTTCTTGCCTAAGAACGATTCTTATGCTACGGATCCAATCCATAAAGTTAGTACCATTCTCTTCGAGCTTATCCTTCTCAAGGATCGATCGCAACGACATTGATTGAGTGTTATTAGTCATTATCTACAAATATGCAAAATTTCCAAAATTTAATAAGTACCAATTTTTCATTAAAGAAATAAATAATGTATTTTTTTTAAATGAAAATACTCCCATTAAATTATATAACCTTCATATACATCCAATGAATAATATAATTTAATTGGGCTAAGATCCAACTTTAATTTAACTTTTGAGTCCACGGAGGCGGACCGCTCAAAACTAAATTAATTAGGTAGACAATCATGTCAATCATATCCCATATGATTCTTAGATCCTTTTATGAATTCTTTGAGAAATCCAATTTCAAAAAGCATGTTTAATCTCATCTTTTGCCTAGGCCCAAAACTGTTTTGACGCCTAATTAAGTCCAACCATTTTAAACGCATAGGAACCATTCAATTTAATGCACCTTGCGGAGGCAATCCCACATTAAATTAATGAACCTCATCTTTCTCATACATGAATAAGATTAATGCACCTCGCGGAGGCGAACCCACATCAAGATTACCCATGCATAAACAAGTGTTTTAATCATGGCATGGCAAAGAAGGACTTAAAACTTTATTTGAAGGTTCATCACATATAGCATATATCACATTTATGAGCACATAATATAAACATGTTACACATCAAGTTTAGCCACTAAATTAATCTCCATTAATTTAAGCATGATATTTATGTGTCATTGGTTTCTCTATAATTATGAGGATGAGACTACTTCAACTTTGGTTATTATCTCCAAGTCAAGACAACAAGAAGTGCGGTCGAACTAAGCCATTAGGCAACCACAATCCCGCACTAATTCAAGAAACCAAGAAAGTAGTCCATGTGGCCGAAACTAAGCAATAGATGGTCTCGGTGAACGTAGGCCAATTGCATTCACAATTCCACATGGATCTCCAATCATTGAATCAAGAACTTTGTTTCTCAATTTTAGCAATTATGAACTCTTCATAATTCTAACTTCGTTTTATCTTTGAAACTTTGATTGCGATCAAGTTTGGGAAACACAATCTCGATAAACGCAGATTAGCCATCCAAACCTTGAACCAATCTTAGAATCACAAGACTAAAACAAATAGGAAAATCAAACCCCAAAATCCACACACAAACCAACTACCCAAAACCCATTCCAGATCAGCAAGTCTGGACTGGTTCTGTTACTGGTTTTGTTGAATTTTTCGAAAAATTCCAGATTCTGTTTTTGACCAAAATCAGACCTTCTGATCCCTTTGTGCGGCCGCCCAAAAAGATCTGTGCGGCCGCCCAGAATATTCTGTGCGGTCGCCCATGGCCATCAGAAGGTGCAGAATTTTCAAGTTCGAAAATTTGTCTCAAAATCGTTTTTCCCCGATTATTAAAACTTTGATCCAATCAAAATTAATAATCAACAATTCTGAATCCATCATAATTTATTTATTGCGATTGAATCGTGCGATTAAAGTTGCAAAACAATAAACCACATAAAATCACATAACACATAAACGTCATATATTCCAATATTCACATCATGCTAGGCACATAAACAATTTATATACACATAACATGATCTAGGTATTGAAATAATCAACATGAACGGGGCTCTGATACCACTGTTGGGTTTCGTAGTAACATGCGCAGCGGAATTTAGCATTTAAAATTTGAAACCCAAAGCCCATAGATCCGTTCATATGATTAAATCAAATACAATAACATGAATATAGGATGAAACTAACCCTTGATGGCTATTAAATTTTCTCTTGGTCTTTGGTGGAGATTTGAAGACTTGATCACGATCACAAAGCTTGAACACGAACTTTGAAGATGATGATTTTCACCCTCTAGCGGTATCCACACTTCGAACGAATATCAAAGGAACTTCTTTGATCTTGGTTGCTAGACCAAATTGTGAAACACGTTTTCACAATGAATTTGAACTATATGGAATTTTCTCTCTTGTGTATTATTTTGTTCTTTGACCAAGGATGTCTTAGAACAAAGTAAACCTCTCTCAAACTCTTTGGAGACTCACAAAAGGCTATCACAGAAGTTCTGGCCGAACTCATCCTTTTATACACAAGCAAGACCTATTCCAAATAGGAATCTTGTGTCAAAAGACATTCCAAATCGAATTAGGAAAGTGCCAGCCGACAGTACTGTGTGGCCGCCCAGAATACACTGTACGGTCGCACATTTATCTGAAACAAACTGGTACAAATCTGAGCTAAGTGTGCGGCCGCCCAGTCCACACTGTGCGGTCGCCCACTTCCCCAGAATGTCCAGAATTTCCAAAATTCCAATTTAGTCCTTTTAAAGATTCGTTCTATTGTGTGTGACCCTCTAGGATTATACTAAGTTGGCAATGGGTTCAAACATGAAACCATAAGATATGATTAGGTTCTAGCAAACCATCATACCTACCCAAATAGTATAACTAGATACAAGTTCGCATTCCTTTAGAATATGTCATAATCCCTTTGTCCTCGACGTCATTGAACACAAGTCATGGTCAAACAGTCAACTTGTTTTGTTCAATACTTTCTCGATTCCGAATATGTTGATAATCCAAATGCCATTGATCCAATCAATTCATTTGAGTCCGGCCGAACATTTCATCAACACTATTCCTACGAGAGGCCCAAGCTTGACATCTCTCCGAAGAGGGACAAATCCATTTAGCTTATTATTCTTCCCTACGTGAATCCGATTATGCCAATCATACCCTTTATAACTTCCCGGTTAAAGGTAGCGTTTGAATATGTCAAACATAATGTTCATCAAATGGAAGACTATAATAACTTCATGTCTAAGGATTCAAATGGCATAACTAATATGAGATATATGTTCGACATAGACCATGACATAAATCTCATACAGCGGGTCATGTCCAGTACCTTGTTCCAAACAAGTACCCATAAATCTAACATGATCATCGCATGATCATTTAGCCTTTATACTAGTGCTTAACAAGTACTAGGGACGGAGATTATTATAAGTAAACATGAACAATAATAATAATCAAAACATCTCTTTATTGATATGAAATAAATGATAACAATTACAACGTTTATCAAAAACGTGCCTAGGGCACCACTACCAAACACTTCGAACATGGAGGCTAAATCTGTCGGTTCTTCCCCCACGATGATTTCTGTCTCGGACTCTATAGTCACTTTCCTTCCCCACCATTCACGGGGCGACATGGGAGCTGGTTCCCTTTCGGATTTCTGGATCTCACAATCGGAGAAGATTTCGAAACCGGGCTTTTTGACACCCTTATTGTTAACCCATGGCTCGGGAAAGCTCATGTATGGAACGTCTTCCCCTTGGCGGACAAAATAGCCATTCAACGTCTTGCGGTAAGGCCTTAGATTAGGGACCTCATAACGACGGCCTTCTTTACGAGCTCGGGCCTTTTCATTCTTGATCGCTTGCTCTTGTTTCAAGTCTTCTCTGGAAGGCTCGTACCCCAAACCGAATGTGTTCTTGACAATGGGACTTGCAAAGGATGTAGGATTCTTGTTGATATTTCCCTAAGCCTAAACCAGGGAAGTAGTCCATATTCCTCATCATGCGGAGGACTTTGTGATTGCTGGGGGTCCATGATCCATTTCCCCCTTCTTTGTCAATGGCGTTGATTGAGACGCCGGAGAGAGTGGAGTCTGGTAAACCATGCTGAACTTGGTGGACGGGCTCACCTTTTCTATGGATAGTGACGTTTTCGGCCATGACGGTCACTATTTCATCACCATTTCGGATCTTGACACATTGATGGAGAGTTGACGGGACGGCATTAGAACTGTGAATCCATGGTCGACCCAAAATCAAGTTGAACGAGGCCGGGATGTCAAGCACTTGGAATGGAACGGACATGACCATGCTCCCAAACTCAATGTCTATTTCGATCATGCCCATGACTGTACGGGCGGTGCTGTCATAACCTTGGATTGCTTGAGTAGAAGGCTTCAAATCGGAATCCTTAAGCCCCAGTATGCCCATGATTCTTCCAGGCGTGAGGTTGAGTGCGGAACCACCATCCACTAAGATTCTTGAGATGGGCCTCCCCCTTGCTCGTACCTTGAGGTAAATAGCCTCGTTGTGGTCGGAACCAAATGGTGGAAGGTCCATATCGGCAAAGGTGATGACATTGCAAAAATGAATGTGACCGATCATTGCCGTGAGGTCCTCGGGAGTAGTATCAGGAGAAATTGATGTATCATCGAGATTGCGGATGACAAGATCTCGGTGTTTCTTTGAGGATGCGATGAGGTCCCAAATAGAGATGTTGGCTTGAGTTTTCTTGAGTTGGACAAGTAGAGGATCTTCGGGAGTGTCGCGAGCTTGCGGCCTTTGAGAAGAGGAGCTTGGTACGGAAGTGGAAGGGTTACTTGCTATGACTCGAACCGGATCGAGTTAGCATGTTGACGTTCCCATCTTTCTTCTTTTTCCTATTCTCTAGTACTTCCCTCATTACCTCATCGTAAGTCACAACATAACAAGAATTGTCAAGTTTATTCATAACATTGGGGCCCCCATTCACAATTGGGATTGAATGGGTGGTCCCCTCGAGTTCTCCTATCTCTATTACATTGACATGTTCGCCATTAGTCACTATAAATTCTTTCTTGTCAATGAGATCTTGAATGACATTGCGGAGAACGAAGCATTCCTCAGTGGTGTGGCCACTATATTGGTGGTAGCCACAATATTTGTGGTGAGCATGATTGGGGTTGACCGTCTTGGGTTGGTACCCTTGTACGGGTGTGACTTGACCCTTTGCTTTGAGGACTTCGAACGCTTCGGTTTGAGTCATGCCTTGGAGAGGCATGTAGACACGGTCATTTCGAGACTTCTTCCCTTGGGGTGGAGGAACCTTTTTGTAATCCCCCTTGTCGATAGTGACGGCGTTGACTGAGGCCTCTTTTGTGGAGTTGGAAGCGGTCTTGTAGCAGTAGCTAGGAGCACTTTTCTTGACTTCCTTGAGCAACTCGTCCATTCGGACCCCCGCCTCATACATTTGGGAGAAATCCGCATAGCAAGCCCCACTTAGGTGGGTGCGGAGATCAATTTTGAGACATTTGAGAAAGATGTCCATTTGATCCTTGGTATTTGGCCTTTCCACAATCTCGAAGAGTTTATCATTCCATCTCCTGTGAAGTCGATGAAGGACTCGTGGTCTCGTTGAGTAGTGTTCTCTAGCTCTTTCCTTGTGGGCCGGTGAGTGGTGTTGCCTTGGTATTGGTTCTTGAAGGCAAGCATGGTGGAGTCCCAATCAAGACGGACAGTGAGCGGGAGAGTAGCATACCAATCTTTTGCCGCCCCCTCGAGAGTGAGAGGAAAGCATTGAGCCATCACCTTTGGGGGAGACGTTCTTCGAAACCATTGCCAAAATATAAGTCTCAATGTGAGCCATAGGACAAGAGTTGCCCTTGAATTTGCTTATGTCGGGCATCTTGAACTTATCAGGAAGAGCGGCCATAGTACTCATGAGGATGGATGATTGATAAAGGCTTGTGTCGGAGCCTTTCCCCATGTTGAGCCTATTGAATTTTTGGTCGATGTAGGCCATGATAGAATCCACCATTTTGGGCTCATTGTTCTCGGAACTTGGCTCTCCCACTTTCTTGGTGCGGGTGTTGACATAAGGACTTTTGAACAAACCTTCGGTCCATTCGGATTCGCCATCGTCATTTTTGCTCTTCCCCTTGGCAAGATTAGTGAGCTTTTCTTTCATTAGCTCTATCTCGGCCTCGTGGGCCTCCCTTTGGCTGTCGAGGTGGGATTGCCAAATGTCGTCTTTGCTTTGTGCCTCCTTATTAAGGGTGGAGACTTGCTCTTGGAGGAGTTGGACCATGGTTGCGAGTTACTCGAGAGTCATGGTATTGTTGGTGTTGGAGCCGCCAGCCATTGTTGATGTAGGAGCTGTTGGAGTGATCTCTTCACGGACTAACCGATTTGCCGAATCCCGGTAGACTTTGTAAGTACCAATTGAACCTACATTGCAGAAGAGGCCCTTGTCAGTCTTGAGTAACACTTGCGGTCCACGAAGAGGCTTAGAACACACAGTTGGGCACACACGACTCGAACCACATAAGAAAATACACTTTTTTTTATAAGTCGGAGGGAATGGATCCCTTTGGGTTTCTAAGAAAATAATGGAACCGTCACACTAGTATATAGACCATCTCGCGGTCCCATATACTCATCGGATTCCATCGCGTTTGTGAATCCTACATGTATCGGGATTAAACTAAATTAATGTAGTAAAGCATACATGCGGGGACGGATTTTTATTTTCGTCCAAATAACCACTTTTGGGGACGGATTTTTATTGCGTCCGTTTCAACAAGTTGGATGTATGATTTGAAGACATTAGTTTAGGGAAATCTCGGTACATGGAACACGACTTGAGTCACGGAGTTTAGACCCTAACTAGAATTGTGTGGCTTGTGCTCGGCTTGAATATGAGGCTCAAAGGTCACCCCCGACATGTAGTCATGAACTACGCCACGGGCTGAGGTTTACCGCTTCGAAGAGCCAAGGTCGAGTGGAGCTTGAAACTTTCTAGGACGGGCCTCGACGGGTTTGGGGTTGGACTTGTGCGACTCGATAGTGAGCAATTCATAGGAATATGTGCATGTAGTGTGAGGTCTAACAGGTGACAAAATATTTTTTTATATATTTTGTCACTGTAGATACCCGAGGGAACCACGGCTTGGCTAGAGCGCGTGAATTACCTAGGATGTCTAACTTGTTTTTTTAGAGTCGCCACCTATGTTTTGAGAAACATAAGAAAACCTATTGATAATAGCCTAAGTTTGATTACGAAAACAGAGATTCTTTGTTTGAGGTTCGGGGGTTAGGTTACGAGATGGAAGTACCGAAACACCCATCTCGCCCAACTAAAGGTTGGTTTTGCTTGATCAAAATCTACATGGATGATAAACGTTCTTCTTCTTCTTCTTTAAATCAAAAAAAGGGGTTTTAAAGTAGAGTTTGGAATGTAGGAGATAACTCTTTAACCGACCTCAATGAGATGAGGTGATCATTAGAGTCATGTCCCAAAATGATTTGGGTGATTGCACTTTGATAAAACACAAACAAAGAGAAAAGAGATGAAGTTAAGAAGAGCGAACGAATAACTTTACCTAGACTTCAAGAGACTTCAAACACTTCTTGATGAATTCTTTGGAGAAATCCTTTGGAAATGCTTTGTAAGTGTGTAAGTACCCCAATCTGAAACCTACCTATCTTAGAGGTAGCCTTAGCACCGTTTCGGGGATAAGCTAATAGGCCAGGACCTCCCTAGGATAAGCTATAAATTCCAGGACTACCTGGTATAAAATTGGAAAAATCCAGAAGCTCGCCAGGCTGAGCCATACGGATGCTTTGGGTCTATAGGGGCCTAGCCGTACGGCTGGTTTGGGCACCTCAGTCCTATAAATAGAACCCCTTTCTGATCATTCAAGGGGGGAGGGGGAGAAACATTAGAACTAAGGTAACTCTGTCGAATTCACCTCAGAATAGTGTGAGTAAGAGTGAACAAAGAGTGAAAGAGAGAAAGGAAGATTAGCCTAAACCAAGATAGGTAAAGCCACCTCCTCCCCCTCCCTTATCTTCATCTAAGAACTCTATTTATCTTGATCTTGTCAATTATTGTTGATCTTTACATTCTTGCAAGTCTTGTCCATTCAAGCA
>JAOWBW010001944.1:94685-155539 GCA_026119855.1 Campanula takesimana | reverse complement strand
AACATATCCTTTTTCCCGTGTTGCTCTATTTCTTGGATGTATATCGATTGGATCAGTTATTGAGCACATATTTCCTAACAGGGTACTGAGGCAATTTGGCTTTGTGCAAAATATCCAGAGCATCCTATTGCACATAACATGACTTCGAGAGTAGCCTCGAAGAATTGTCTTTGTGGATGGCACTTGTACAATACTTCGAGAATTGAGTAGATATCTTATTTTTAATGACCAACATATCAGACGTGCCCAACTACCACATGAGACAACTCGTGACTATTTCGAGTGGTATGCCCGACACTCCATCCTATTGTTCACCCTAAACATTTAAGATCTTAGGCGGTAAGGAAAACGAAGAAGGTTGTTGTGCCAGATGCATGGGAGATGGTTTAGATCTAGCCGAGCGGTGATGGAACCACTTCTTGGAAGATGGTCATCTGGAGATCGCAACGATTATAGTTGATGAGGGTATGGACTTTGTATATCGAGCGTATGCATCTTTATCAGCTCCATCTAAGCAGCGTGACCATCATTGACTTTCTTGTCCACTTCGTAATAGGAGGCATTAAATTATGTACTGTTTTCAGTTAATTTAAACTTGTTAGATTGTTTTTTTTAATGGATTTGAACTATTAATTTGAATGAATTTGACGTTTATCTAAAATTGAACTATGTACTGTTTCAGTTAATTTAAACTTGTTAAACGTTTGTTTTTGTTCATCTATAGTTGTACTACTTCAGGTTTTCAAACCCCCCCCCCCCAAAAAAAAAAAAAACACTTTTCGGCCACTAACGGCCAATTTTTACACATATGTTCGGCCACTGGTAATGGAATAAATTTTTAACGTTCGGAGGCCACCAGAGGAACATTAGTTTTTTGTTCGGTAGTGAGCGGCGAACATTTAAACTTTGTCGAAAATCATCGGCAAACAATAGCTTAACGTTCGGTCCCGGCGTTTCCAAGCTACTTAGATGCAGGTGCTTCTTTTCTCTTGGACACACCTGTTTGATGAGACAACTCATTATAAATAACGGAAAGGTGTCAAATTTTAAACAGTAAAAAGCCATGCAATTTTGTATCTACAATGATTTAAAAGTACATTAAAGTGTTTGATAATCAAAATAACATAAAAAACATAATACCAAAATATAATCCCAAAATCATAATACCAAAGTATAATCTAAAAATTCATAATGCAAAATATAATTCAAAAAATCATAATACTAAAATATAATCCAAAAAATGACTATCAAAATAACATATTCTTTTTCATACATGTTCACAGTTCATCAATTTTTTGTGAGTCGTTCACCGTAATAGTCATGACGACTAGAATTCATTTGTAGATAAGCGGTCGTAATGGACTCCTTCCTTCAAGTGAACCTACAATATATTAACCCAAACAATCAGAATCCAACAGAATATAAATTATATTAAACACCAAAGACATTAGCGGTACTGAATATAATGATCACCATTGATGAGTCCAATAAAAATGAGCTTTGGGTTTGTAGCATTGTGTCCGTAGAAGGAAAAATGTCAAAAACATTTGCTTGCTTAAACAAACAAGAACAACATTGAATGCAAATGCAACCAAGTAACCCATTTTGGGACAGTAAACTAGTAATCCTATGGTGCGGGAGTATTTATACCAACGGAGACTAGTTTTCACACAATTCATTATATCGATTACATGCTCTTGTTGAAAATCACCATAACACATGTAATCAATAAGTGTAGATACCCCGGGGGAACCACGGCTTGGCTAGAGCGCGTGAATTATCCTAGGATGTCTAACTTGTTTTTAGAGTCGCCACCTATGTTTTGAGGAACATAAGAAAAACCTATAGATTGTAGCCTAAGTTGATTACGAAAACAGAGATTCTTTGTTTGAGGTTCGGGGGTTAGATTACGAGATGGGAAGTACCGAAACACCCATCTCGCCCAACTAAAGTTGGTCTTGCTTGATCAAAAATCTACATGAATGAAAATGTTCTTCTTCTTCTTCTTTAAGTCATGAAAAGGGGGGATTTAAAAATAGGATTTAGAATGTAGGAGATAACTCCTTAACCAACCTCAATGAGATGAGATGATCATTAGAGTCATGTCCCAAAATGATTTGGGTGATTGCACATTTGATTAGAGTAAAAGAGAGAGATGAGATGAAGTAGAAAAGAAGGCAAAAGATGGACTTTTACCTACAATTCGAAGACCTTCAAATGTTGCTTGAAGAAATCCTTGGAGAACCTTTAGAAAGTGATTGGTATAGTTTTGTAAGTTCAATTTTCGGTCGGGTTTTTCAAGATTTTCGAGATTTCGAGATTTTCGATCCTTGAAAATGGAGGTAAAGAGAGGTTTTTATAGGTGAAAGATGGGTGTTTTTGGTGCCAAAACTCAGTCACCAAGAAATCCTTCCCGGCAAAATCTTGTAAATTGAGCAAGGGATGGAATCCAGGCCAGAAATCTGTAACTGACGCCCAGAAGCGCGCGCTTCCTGCTTTGGGGGCGGGAGGCTGCGCGCGCGCCTGGCTCCTCCTGTCGGAGGCGCGCGACTCAGAGAAGGCGATTTTGACAGAATGGACTAGAAAGTCAGCCCTGTCATTCAGTTAGTCCCTAGACTTAACGAAAGTCAGTCAGGAACTTAACGGAAGTGACAGAAACTAACGAGAAACACTTAAAATGGGGAGAAACACAAAATCAAATGTGCAATCGGGTGAGCGGTGAGCGGCCAAGGCGGGGTGTCTACAGAGCCCCTCGGCGACGTGGACTGCAAAGCAGAACGCGTCGACGAAAGTTAAAAACACCCGCCGAGGACATCACCAAGAAAAAAGCAAAGACTCGATGAAAGCAGGAATTTGAAATGCGAGAGATAGTGGTGCGCTCCCTGTATGAGCGGCTTTTGTTGATAGAGGGGGTGGCATGATCCGTTAGGTGAACCTGCCGGCTGAATGTTTGAATGAGGCCGTTAGTGAACCTTTCGATGAATCGTTAGTGAATCCCTTGGATGAGTCCGTTGGTGAACCCTTGTTGACGGTGGACCCACGAATCCGTGGTGAATCCGTTGATGAATCCGTTAGTGAATCCCTTGGATGAGTCCGTTGGTGAACCCTTGTTGACGAATCCGTTGGTGAATCCGTTTGATGAATCCGTTAGTGAATCCCTTGGATGAGTCGTTGGTGAACCCTTGTTGACGAATCCGTTGGTGAATCTGTTGATGAATCCGTTAGTGAATCCCTTGGATGAGTCCGTTGGTGAACCTTGTTGACGAATCCGTCGGTGAATCCTTGGATGAGTCCGTTAGTGGAATCCTCAAGAGTCGTTGGTGAACCCTTGTTGACGAATCCGTAGTGAATCCGTTTGATGAATCCGTTAGTGAATCCCTTGGATGAGTCCATTGGTGAACCCTTGTTGACGAATCCGTTGGTGAATCCGTTTGATGAATCCGTTAGTGAATCCCTTGGATGAGTCCGTTGGTGAACCCTTGTTGACGAATCCGTTAGTGAATCCGTTTGATGAAATATTGCTTTGAAGTCTCGTGCCATTTGGAGTCACACTTGACTTTTTTTTTTTGAATTGTGGGGTACGGGCACAGTTGACCGCGACCAGAAAAATGTTTCCTGCTGGGGATGAAATGTTGAGATTGACTCTTGAGGGGGGTGTGGCACCCGTGACAGAACTTAGGAGTTCGGAATTTTGAAGAGGACAGCCTACTTTTGAGTGGGAGTTTCTATCCTACTTTCGATTTTTGACATGCCTTAAGGGCGGACCAGAAAAAGGTGTGCCCAACTGGGTGTCTGAGGATCGGGACAGTGTCTTGATATAGGCTGGAGATCTCTGACAAGGCCCTTTCTTGAAGCGATTTAGACCTGGGAGGGCGCGCCTTCATATGTAGGCTTGGGACGCGCGCGCACTTCAGATCGCTGGCGGGTGGCGCGCGCGTCTGGGAGGCGGAATTCCGGGCTTGACATTTGCTGACCAAAAGAGCCCCCAACAGCTATAATATCATCTTCTGTTCGACCACTTGATTCTCACAGCTCCTTTCTGCCATTTTTGAACATCATATTATTGCTTAACTTCGCTTGTGATCAACATTTTCCATGGCTTCCAATTCTTTTGCCCTTGATGCCAAGGTGTTAGTGCGTATGAAAAGGACTTGGGCACTTTTGTGTATTCTTTCAAGACCCATCCCAAGAAGGCCTTCATTAAAGATTTCGGGTTCCGAATTCTTTTCACCTTGCGGACGTTGAAGCCGGATTGGGATTTGTTGAGAGCTGCCGCGGCTTTCTGGGATTGCGACAGCCATACCTTCAACCTTTCAGCTAATGAAATGGTGCCGACTGTTGACGATTTCGGGGCCATCCTTGGCATGCCTTTGGCCGGTCGGATTGCCGTCCCTAAATATCACCGCGGTGCCATCGGCTCTTGGGTTGGGTTACTGAATCTCCCTGTTGAGGACGTGAGGAAGATGTTGCATGGTACCGTGATTGACATAACTGAATTGCCGATGTTCTTCAGTTTACACTCGGAGGACCGATGGTTCAATCTTTCAAAAAGAATGCCATGGCCGTTTGTCTCTTCAGCGAAGTACTGTTTGTTACACCTTTCGGGACTGCGGACGTGCAGTTGGCTGAGATTATTTTGCAAGCTAAGGAGCAGCAATTTAGTGTAATCCCTCTTATTGTAGGGGAGACGTTGCACGGCCTTGATGAGTTACATAGGACGGGCAAGATGTGTCGGGGAAGCCCTTTGCTCTTGACCATATGGCTCCGAGAACACTTCAGAATTTATTCTCCGGATGGTGATTTGTCTCCCTTTGCTGTTCATAGGAGGAAGTTGTTGATCCGGGATTTATCTGAAGATGATTGGAAGAAATTCTTTGCCTCTCGGGTGACCGTTGATATTGAGTGGTGTCCTCCTTCTTGGGGTCTTCGTCCTTTTGTGGAATGGACTCTTGGTTTTCAGCACGTGGTGTACCCGGTTTGAGAGATTCTTCATTTTACCAGCCAGAGCGGGTTCTGCGGCAGTTCGGTCGCCAACAGACAATTCCTTTTCCGAGGGATGGAATGCTTCGTCCAGTTGCTTACATGGGTCCTGACTTCTCGAGTGAGCTTCAGTCGGCTTGGGAGATGACCGCAATCGTTGGGCTTTCGCTCCTCTGCATCGGGGGAGTGTCTTCCTTCCCGAGAGCTACTTGGACTATTTATTTGGCATCCTTTACCGTGGCATCACTTGGTTGATGTGCTTCGTGCCGAGTTGTTGGGACAGGGTTTTGAGCCTAGCAGCACTTTGAGATATAGGGAGGCTGCTGCTGATTCGAGTAACATTCTCGCTGACCCTTTCGGTACTCTTTGGATGACTTTTATTCTAGGAGACGTGTTGCAGCACAGAAGGTTTCGGTGCGTATTAGTGCTCCTTTGTTACCCAAGAAGAAAAGGATTGAGAGACGATCGGGTGGTCCTTCGAAAGCTAAGAGAAAATTGGATTTTTCTTAGTACCCTAAGAGATTGCAATTAGACCACTTTGTTTTAGGATTTAATATTTTGATGTCTTTTGTTGCTCAATAAATCCGTTGTAATGGTTTGAATAATTCATTGAATGAATAAAAATTGCATTTTGTTATTTGAAGTGAATTGGGTATTTTTGATATGTTTTAGACCGCACCCGAAGGTTGCCTACGTTCCTCCAGTTGGGAGGCTCAGGTCTTCGTAGTTCAAATAAACAAAGACCATTTTTTTTTGTGTGCACCCTGTTTTTTGCCTAGACCGCCCTTTCGGGTTTTCAATCTAGCGGGCTTCTTTTTTTGCACGTGCTCTAATTTTTGCCTAGGCCGCCCTTGCGGGTTTTCAACCTAGCGAGCGATATTTTTTTTTTTTTATTTTTTTTTTTTTATGGTCTTTGTTTATTAAGCGTAGAACCTCTTGAGCTTGTCGAGGTTGACCTCCTTTGGCAGCTGGTCACCATCTAAATCCACGAGCCGGACTGCACCACCGCTTAGTATCTTTTTGACCACGTACGGACCGATCCATCGGGGTCCCCATTTCCCCAGGGGTTCATGGCATTAGGAGGATGTTGTCTTAAGACCAAATCTCCCACATTGATGTTTCGAGGCTTCACTTTTTTGTTGAAAGCTCTTGCCATCCTTTGCTGATATGCCCTCGTGCGTTCGAGTGCTCATAAACTTTTCTCGTCGAGTAAGGCTAGCTGTTCGTATCGACTTTGCATCCAGTTGACCTCGTTGACTTGATTCTCGAGGAGGACCCGTAGAGATGGGACTTCAAGTTCGATAGGGAGTACGGCTTCAGAACCATAGACCAATGCATAAGGAGTTTCTCCTGTTGCGGATCGTATTGATGTGCGGTAGCCCCACAATGCTAATGGTAGCTTCTCGGGCCAATCCCTTCCTGTTGAGGCCATTTTCTTGACGATGGTCTCGATGGTCTTATTTGCTGCTTCGACTGCGCCATTTGCTTGGGGCCGGTAAGGAGATGACTTGTGCTTGGTGATCTTGTATTCTACCAAAAGTGCATCCATTTCCTTCTCAAAGTGAGAGCCGTTGTCGGAAATGATTTCATGAGGCACGCCGTATCGGCACATGATATTAATCTTTACAAATTCGGCCACTTTCTTGGCGTTGAGGGTTCGATAGGCTTGTGCTTCGACCCACTTTGTGAAGTAGTCGACTGGCACTAAGACGAATGACTGCCCATTGCTCCCGGCAGGATGAACTTTACCGATGATGTCTATCCCCCAACAAGAGAAAGGCCAAGGTGTGACCATGTTGTAAAGTTGAGGGTGGAGCATGTTGCAGATTAGCGTGGAATTGGCACTTGGCACACCTTTTGACTTTCTCGATACAGTCTCGTTCCATAGTGCTCCAATAGTAACCAATGCGAAGTATCTTCTTGACTAGCATAAACCCATTCATGTGGGGTCCACATTCTCCTTCGTGCACTTCACACATTATCTCTTGAGCTTCGGTCTCATTGGCGCATAGGAGATTGATCCCGTCGTGGTGCCTTTTATAGACTCGGTCCCCAATCAGTACGTACCGAGAGGCTAACCTTTGCAGAGCTGCTTGAGACTTCTTATTGATGTTCTCGGGATAAGTGCCGTCTTTGAGGAAGTTCATGATATCCGAATACCACGGAGAGTTTGTTTGAACCTCGTTGATCTCGATACTCATGCAATATGCCGGACTGTTCCTTCGAGCAATTTGAAAGGCTTCACCATTTTCCCTTTGGGCATTTCAACTAATGAAGCTATAGTGGCCAGTGCATCGGCGAAGCGATTCTTATCCCTTGGCAGGTAGTTGAAAGTGATCTCTTGGAATTGTTCAACCAGTTCTTCAAGGTGCTGACCATACTGTTGGAGAGTCGGGTCTTGGTTCGCCATTTACCCGATTGCTGATTGATAAGGAGCAAAGAGTCGCCGAACACTTCTAGTTCCGTGACGTTTCTTTCGAGAGCTGCTTCGAGCCCTGCTATGCATGCTTCGTACTCGGCAATGTTGTTGGTAGCTTCGAATTCCAGGCGTATGGCAATGGGAGTGTAGATGTCTTTTGGATCGACAAGCAATACCCCTATACCAAAACCGTGTTTATTGGCGGCGCCATCGAAAAAAAGTTGCCACTTGTCTTCCTCGGTTGCAGTACAAATTAAATGCTCGTCGGGGAACTGTACATCTTCCCCCTTCACTTCGTCACACGGGAATTCGGCAAGCTGGTCACTGAACACTTTCCCCTGACGGATTTTAGTGTGACGTAAGTGATATCATAGCCGGCGAGCATGAAGTACCATTTGGCTATTCTTGTTGACATGAAAGGCTTCTCGAAGATGTAGCGGAGCGGGTCCACCTTTGCTACTAGCTTGATCGGAAAAGCTTCCATATAGTGTTTGAGCTTTTGAGTGACCCAAACCAATGCTGCACATGACTTCTCTAAGACAGAGTAGTTCTTTTCGCCTCCTTGGAATCGGCGACTGACAAAATAAATGGCGTTCTCCTTTGTGGACTCTCGTTGCTCTTGTGCTAACATAGCCCCTAGGGCTTCATCATTGACAGTGAGATAAAGCAACAGAGGTTTCTCCTTGTGCGGCGGAACTAGAACAGGAGGGCACGTCAAGTAATGCTTTACTTGATCGAAGGCTTCTTGGCACGCGTCGGTCCATTCTAGAGCCACATTCTTCTTGAGTAGCTTGAAGATTGGCTCGCACATGGAAGTGAGTTGGTGCACAAACCGACTGATGTATTGTAGTCTGCCCATGAAACCTTTAATCTCTTTCTGCGTCTTTGGAGGAGGCATGTCAATGATTGCCTTGATTTTGGAGGGGTCTACTTCGATTCCCCTTTCAGTGACCATATAACAAGAACTTTGCCTCGGATAAACCCGAATGTGCACTTTGCAGGGTTGAGCCTCATCTTGTGTTGACGAAGCCTTTCGAAGAACTTGCGGAGATCGATTAGGTGTTGACCATCGGTCCCTTTGGAGTGAATGATCATGTCGTCCACATAGACCTCGATTTCTTTGTGAATCATATCGTGGAACAAGTCTGTCACGGCTCTTTGGTAGGAAGCCCCAGCATTTCTTAACCCAAATGGCATGACTGTGTAGCAAAAGGTACCCACGGTGTTGTGAAGGCTGTCTTATGTGATCTTCCTCGGCCATGAGAATCTGATTGTACCCGCGAACCCATCCACGAATGAGCGAACCTCGTAGGCAGCAGTGGAGTCGACTAGCATGTCGATATTAGGGAGTGGAAAATCATCCTTTGGGGAAGCTTTGTTTAAATCCTGGAAGTCTACACAAACTCGAACCTTGCCGTTCGCCTTCCTGACTGTCACAATGTTGGCTAACCATGTCGGATACTCGATGACCTTGATGAAACCCACACTGAGGAGCTTCTCAATCTCTTCTTTGACCTGCAGAGACCATTCTGGCTTGATCTTTCTGAGCTTCTGCTTTACTGGCCTGGCATCTTCTCTGATCGGAATCCTGTGCTCCGCTACCTTTCTGTCTAAACCCGGCATGTCTTTGTATGACCATGCGAACACATCCACGAACTCCCGTAGTAATGCAGTCAATCTGTCTCTGTCGTCTCCCTTGAAGAAGCTTCCAATCTTGGTTTCTTTTGGCTCTTCTTCGGTACCCAGATTAACAACATGCAATTCTTCGTCAGCCTTTGGACCATTCTCGCCACGACTACGGACTTGTTGAGCAAGTTCATTTAAGTATGTTGTGTTTTCGTGGTCTATTTCATCATAATTTGAATCGTTATTAACTTGTTCGTTAAGTTCATTATTAGTTAATTCATCATTTATGATGTTTGCAATCTCAGGGTACTCAGAAATATCAATTTTTTCATTAGCAAAGAAAGGAAACACACGCTCGGCTATGGCCTCCAAATCCTTTGGGTGAGGGTATTAGAGACACTCTCGGACTCGAAAGTAAGTGTGAGCTGCTCTTCCTTTGTTGCTGTGCGGGGTATGCAACCCATTTCTTGGACTAAGAATTCCTCGGATACCACGGGCCCTTTTGTTGAATACCAATTGTTGATCGGCTCGGAGCTTGGCGGGATCTCACTGATAGTCTCGTTCATGATGACGGTGTCATGGATGGCGTTAACTTGGCATTCATTCATCATGGCAAGCTCTTCAAACATGGAGGCTAAATCTGTCAGTTCTTCCCCCACGGTGATTTCTGTCTCGGACTTTATAGTCATCTTCCTTCCCCACCATTCACGGGGCGACATGGGAGTTGGTTCCCTTTCTGATTTCTGGATCTCACAATCGGAGAAGATTTCGAGGCCGGGCTTTTTGACACCTTTATTGTTAACCCACGGCTCGGGAAAGATCATGTATGGAACGTCTTCCCCTTGGCGGACAAAATAACCATTCAACGTCTTGCGGTAAGGCCTCAGATTAGGGACTTCATAACGACGGCCTTCTTTACGAGCTCGGGCCTTTTCGTTCTTGATTGCTTGCTCTTGTTTCAAGTCTTCTTTGGAAGGCTCATACCCAACCGAAGGTGTTCTTGACAAATGGGACTTGCACGGGATGTAGGGTTCCTTGTTGATATCTCCCTAGGCCTAAACCAGGGAAGTATTCCATATTCCTCATCATGCGGAGGACTTTGTGATTGCTGGGGGTCCATGATCCGTTTCCCCCTTCTTTGTCAATGGCGTTGATTGAGACGCCGGAGAGAGTGGAGTCTGGTAGACCATGCTGAACTTGGTGGACGGGCTCACCTTTTCTGTGGATAGTGATGTTTTCAGCCATTACGGTCACTATTTCATCACCATTTCGGATCTTGACACATTGGTGGAGAGTTGACGGTACGGCATTAGCACTATGAATCCATGGTCGACCCAACAGTAAGTTGAACGAGGCCGGGATATCAAGTACTTGGAATGGAACGGACATGACCATGCTCCCAAACTCAATGTCTGTTTCGATCATACCCATGACTGTACGGGCGGTGCTGTCATAACCTCGGATTACTTGAGTAGAAGGCTTCAAATCAAATCCTTAAGCCCCATATGCCCATGATTCTACCAGGCATGAGATTGAGCGCGGAACCACCGTCCACTAAGACTCTTGAGACGGGCCTCCCCCTTGCTCGTACCTTGAGGTAAATAGCTTCGTTGTGGTCGGAACCAAACGGTGGCAGGTCCATATCGGCAAAGGTGTTGACGTTGCTAAAATGAATGTGACCAATCATTGCCGTGAGGTCCTCGGGAGTAGTATCGGGAGAAACTGATGTATCATCAAGATTGCGGATGACGAGATCTCGGTGTTTCTTCGAGGATGCAATGAGGTCCCAAATAGAGATGTTGGCTTGAGTTTTCTTGAGTTGGACAAGTAGAGGATCTTCGGGAGCGTTGTGAGCTTGCGGCTTTTGAGAAGAGGAGCTCGGTGCGGAAGTGGAAGGGTTGCTTGCTATGACTCGACCGGATCGAGTTAGCATGTTGACGTTCCCATCTTGTTTCTTTTTCCTATTCTCTAGTACTTCCCTCATTACCTCATCGTAAGTCACTACATAACAAGAATTGTCAAGTTTATTCATAACATTGGGGCCCCCATTCACAATTGAGATTGAATGGGTGGTCCCCTCGAGTTTTCCTATCTCTATTACATTGACATGCTCATCATTAGTCACTACAAATTCTTTCTTATCTATGAGATCTTGAATGACATAGCGGAGAACGAAGCATTCCTCGGTGGTGTGGCCACTATATTGGTGGTAGCCACAATATTTGTGGTGAGCATGATTGGAGAGGATCGTCTTGGGTTGGTACCCTTGCACGGGTGTGACTTGACCCTTTGCCTTGAGGACCTCGAACACTTCGGTTTGAGTCATGCCTTGGAGAGGCGTGTAGACACGGTCACTTCGGGACTTCTTCCCTTGAGGTGGAGGAACCTTTTTGTAATTCCCCTTGTCAATAGCGACGGCGTTGACCGAGGCCTCTTTTGTGGAGTTGGAAGCGGCCTTGTAGCGGTAAGTAGGAGTGGACTTCTTAATCTCCTTGAGCAAGTCATCCATACGTACCCCCGCCTCATACATTTGGGAGAAGTCGGAGTAGCAAGCCCCACTTAGGTGAGTGCGGAGATCAATCTTGAGACACTTGAGAAATATGTCCATTTGCTCTTTTGTGTTCGGCCTCTCAACAATTTCAGAGAGTTTGTCATTCCATCTCCTTGTGAAGTCGATGAAGGACTCATTGTCTCGTTGCGTAGTGTTCTCTAGCTCTTTCCTTATGGGCCGGTGAGTGGTGTTGCCTTGGTATTGGTTCTTGAGGCAAGCATGGCGGAGTCCCAATCAAGACGGACAGTGAGCGGGAGAGTAGCATACCAATCTTTTGCCGCCCCCTCAAGAGTGAGAGGAAAGCATTGAGCCATCACCTTGGTGGAGACCTTCTTTGGAACCATTGTCCAAATATAAGTCTCAATGTGAGCCATAGGACAAGAGTTGCCCTTGAATTTGATTATATCGGGCATCTTGAACTTATCGGGAAGAGCGGCCATAGTACTCATGAGGATGGATGATTGATAAAGGCTTGTGTCGGAGCCTTTCCCCATGTTGAGCCCATTGAATTTTTGGTCGATGTAGGCCATGATAGAATCCACCATTTTGGGCTCGTTGTTCTCGGAACTTGGTTCCCCCATTTTCTTGGTGCGGGTGTTGACATAAGGACTCTTGAACAAACCCTCGGTCCATTCGGATTCATCATCATTGTTCTTGTTCTTTCCCTTGGCAAGGTTGGTGAGCTTTTCTTTCATTAGCTCCATTTCGGCCTCGTGGGCCTCCCTTTGGCTGTCGAGGTGGGATTGCCAAATGTCGTCTTTGCTTTGTGCCTCTTTGTTAAGGGTGGAGACTTGCTCTTGGAGGAGTTGGACCATGGTTGAGAGCTGTTCGAGAGACATGGTGTTGCTGCTGCCGGTCATGGTTGATGTTGGAGCTGTTGGAGTGATCTCTTCACGGACTAACCGATTTGCTGAATCCCGGTAGACTTTATAAGTACCAATTGAACCTATATTGCAGAAGAGGCCCTTGTCAGTCTTGAGTAACACTTGCGGTCCATGAGGAGGCTTAGAACACACAGTTGGGCACACGACTCGAACCACATAAGAAAAGACTCTTTTTTTTTTTATATAAGTCGGAGGGAATGAATCCCTTTTGGGGTTTCTAAGAAAATAATGGAATCGTCACACTAGTATATAGACCATCTCGCGGTCCCATATACTCATCGGATTCCATCGCGCTTGTGAATTCTACATGTATCGGGATTAAACTAAATTAATGTAGTAAAGCATACATGCGGGGACGGATTTTTATTTTTGTCCAGAATAACCACTTTTGGGGACGGATTTTTATTGCGTCCATTTCAACAAGTTGGCATGTATGATTTGAAGACATTAGTTTAGGGAAATCTCGGTACATGGAAACCGACTTGAGTCACGGAGTGTTAGACCCTAACTAGAATTGTGTGGTTTGTGCTCGGCTTGAATATGAGGCTCAAAGGTCACCCCCGGCATGTAGTCTTGAACTACGCCACGGGCTGAGGTGTACCGCTTCGAAAGAGCCAAGGTCTGGTGGAGCTTGAAACTTTCTAGGACGGGCCTCGACGGGTTTGGGGTTGGACTTGTGCGACTCGATAGTGAGCAGTTCAAAGGAATATGTGCATGTAGTGTGAGGTCTAACAAGTGACAAAAAAAAATTTATATATATTTTTTTTTTGAAAAGAAAGAAAAACACACAAAACACATAAGCACATAAAATTACAACTCCCGAATCACCCGTGTGACCGGTAAATAAAACACAAAATTAAAACAGTCCGAGGGTTCAATTCTGTTCTGATGCAGGCAACTGTGCCCACACCCCACTGTTCTGCTCAGTCACTGAAACCTGTCTCTGTTCTAGAAACTAACCCAGAAGCGTGCGCCTCTGAGTGTTGATGTGGGACACGCGCGCATGGCGCAATGCTTATGGGAGGCGCGCGCTTCTGGGGCACACCTGTCAGAATGTCAGACTTTGGACTCAGGGGATTGCCCTGGTCCCATGTTCATATTGTAACCCCTACAGAAGTGATTAGTGCAGAATAACAGAAGAAGAAGATGAAGAACATGAAGAAGTGGGCGATTCTGGTTCTTGATGCGGGATGCGCGCGCCTTAGGCTTAAAAGGCCAGACGCGCGCGCCTCCCCCATCAGGAAACAGAATGCCCAGAAAAGATGTAGATTTCGATCAGAATGCAAGTTTAACCCTCAAATAGGTCCCCAGCGGAGTCGCCACTGTAGATACCCCGAGGGAACCACGGCTTGGCTAGAGCGCGTGAATTATCCTAGGATGTCTAACTTGTTTTTAGAGTCGCCACCTATGTTTTGAGGAACATAAGAAAAACCTATAGATTGTAGCCTAAGTTTGATTACGAAAACAGAGATTCTTTGTTTTGAGGTTCGGGGTTAGATTACGAGATGGGAAGTACCGAAACACCCATCTCGCCCAACTAAAGTTGGTCTTGCTTGATCAAAATCTACATGAATGAAAATGTTCTTCTTCTTCTTCTTTAAGTCATGAAAAGGGGGGATTTAAAATAGGATTTGGAATGTAGGAGATAACTCCTTAACCAACCTCAATGAGATGAGATGATCATTAGAGTCATGTCCCAAAATGATTTGGGTGATTGCACATTTGATTAGAGTAAAAGAGAGAGATGAGATGAAGTAGAAAAGAAGGGAAAAGATGGACTTTTACCTACAATTCGAAGACCTTCAAAT
This sequence comes from Campanula takesimana, assembly GCA_026119855.1. Taxonomy (NCBI): domain Eukaryota; kingdom Viridiplantae; phylum Streptophyta; class Magnoliopsida; order Asterales; family Campanulaceae; genus Campanula; species Campanula takesimana. Next base: position 141,271 of record JAOWBW010001944.1, on the reverse strand, counting down.
GTTGCTTGAAGAAATCCTTGGAGAACCTTTAGAAAGTGATTTTGGTATAGTTTTTGTAAGTTCAATTTTCGGTCGGGTTTTTCCAATGATTTTTCGATGATTTTTCGATGATTTTTCGATCCTTGAAAATGGAGGTAAAGAGAGGTTTTTATAGGTGAAAGATGGGTGTTTTTGGTGCCAAAACTCAGTCACCAAGAAATCTTTCCCGGGCAAAATCTTGTAAATTGAGCAAGGGAGGGAATCCAGACCAGAAATCTGTAACTGACGCCCAGAGGCGCGCGCTTCCTGCTTTGGGGGCGGGAGGCGCGCGCGCCTGGCTCCTCCTGTCGGAGGCGCGCGACTCAGAGAAGGCGATTTTGACAGAATGGACTAGAAAGTCAGCCCTGTCGTTCAGTTTAGTCCCTAGACTTAACGAAGTCAGTCAGGAACTTAACGGAAGTGACAGAAACTAACGAGAAACACTTAAAATGGGGAGAAACACAAAATCAAATGTGCAATCGGGGTGAGCGGTCCAAGGCGGGGTGTCTACAGTAAGGCATCCAACTTCCGCCAAAAAGCATGAATATCACTAAGTGGGATGGGAGATCCTGATTTGACAAATACCGTAAGTTCGTGTGGACAAGGAAGTCCGCATTTTGTTCTCAAATAACACCGGCGTAACAAAGCATCCACGCCATTTTCACCACTATTTTCGTCCCCATTTTTTTAAAGAAAAAAAAGTTCCTCACAGTTCACTCCCTTACGTGTTTCCCTCAAAAGATGTTCACTCAATTATGAACAAGATGAGTGAAAGAGTGGTTCCTATGCGTTTAATTAGGCTATCAAAAGAGTTTTGGGCCTAAGGCACAGATGAGATTAAAACATGCATGACATATGATGTCTTGATATAATCTCATAAAAGATCTAAGAGTCATATATGATATAATTGATAAGGAGTTATCTACCTAAATAATTTAATTTTATGCATCTTGCCATCGCGGACGTAAAATTAAATGAAATATGGATCTTAGCCCAATTAAATTATATTATACATTGGATGTATATGAAGGTTATATAATTTAGTGAGAGTATTTGTGAAATACTAATATTTGTAATATCTTTAAAACTAAGTTAGCACTTATATATGATTATATGTTTGCATAATTGTAGATAATGGCTCAAAATACAAGTTCTTTATCCTTGCGATCTATCCTTGAGAAGGAAAAGCTTCAAGAGAATGGAGCTAACTTCACGGATTGGATCCGAAGACTAAGAATTATTCTGAGACATGAAGACAAACTCTATATTCTTGATGAGCCCGTTCCCGAGGATGAACCTGAATCATCTGCCCCCAAGGATGAGAGAAACGCCTACAAGAAGCACAAGAGTGATTCTCGTGAGGTGGGTTGTCTCATGCTTGCAGCCATGTGTTCTGAGCTTCAGAAGACTCTTGAACACTTGGAGGCATATGACCTTGCTGTTGAGTTGAAAGACATGTTTCAAGAACAGGCAAGGCAAGAAAGGTTCGATACTATAGCTGCCATTGCTTTGTTTGATCTTATTAGATTGCTATTTTCTGTTTTTTTTGTTATTGCTTATTGCCTTAGAATCATTTTAACCTACTCTTTAGCCAAAATTTAGCGCGTGCGTTTTTACCTTCTGCGCAGTATACCCTGCACAGTTGCTGCTTTAAATATCCACTGTGCATTTCGCACTCTCTCTGCGCGCTATACTTAGCTTATTTGAGAACTGTGCGCATAAGCCATTGGTTTGTAAAATGGTTTGAAAAGAATTTTAAAACGCTATTCACCCCCCCCCCTCTAGCATTTTTCATACCCTTGTTGCCCCTTTGGGACCAACAAGTGGTATCAGAGCAAACACCTTCATAAAACTTGTCTTGTTTTTCAAGCTTAACAGCTTGGGTGCCGATTCAAGATGGCTTCAAAATCTTTGGCAATGGCTAACTATTCACATGTTCCTGTGCTCAACGAAGATCACTTCGACATCTGGTAGCACTGCATGCTACTCATTTTTCATCCATCGACGAGATCCTCCACGACATCGTTCTTGAAGGACCCTACATCCCAATGAAGGCTAATCATGATGCTGCTACCAAAAAGGGCAATCCTACCATCAAGAAGCCCAAGGAGGAATGGACTAATGAAGAAAATAAATGGGTTGGTTACGATGGAAAAGCAAGGAACATCATCCTAAGAACCATGGACCTCTCTACGCACATTCAGATTGTGAGCTGTGCAACTGCAAAAGAGCTATGGGATGCTATTGAAGGCTATGTGAATGGTGACAAAGTTAGCAAGGAAAAAAAATTGTTATGCTAAGAAAATTCAACTGCTTCATGAAAATTGACGGTGAAACCTTGAGACAAACCTATGATCGCTATTGTTCTGTTGTAAACTCCTGTATATCTATTGGAAAGGTTTTCACAAACAAAGAAGTTAATGCTCAATTCTTAGATGCGCTAGGTTCTAGATATGTGCACAAGGCAAGTCATCTGGAAGATTCGGATTTTTGGATACTTGGCCTCTGCGCAGTTTATATGCTAATTTGAAAGTGTTCGAGTTAAAACTTGAACGAATTGATGAAACTGAAGGAAAAGGAAAAGTAATCTCAATGGTTGCTCAAAAAGAACCTGCGCCTGTTTAAACCTCAGACAAAGTCTCTACATCCTCTTTACTCGAAATGGATGATGATGATTTCAAAATGTTTGTTAAGCGATTTCAAAAATTCAGGAAATTCTCGAAACCTTGATCCTCTAGAAAATCACCAGCAAAGTTCTCTCGAGGCAGAGACTCAAAGAAATATGATGACTTGGTTTGCTACAAGTGTAGAAAGCCTGGTCATTTCGCATCAAAATGCCCTACTCCAAAATTTGAGTATATGAAGAGGAACAATGCGCAAAGATCGTCTAAGCAGCGTGGAATGGTTGCTGAAGAAGACTGCGCAGAAAAGGAACTCAAGACGTGGATAGAGACGGACACTGAAGTCAATGATGATGATGATTCTGAGGATGGACTGCTCTGCTTGATGGCCAATGCTGATGATGATAGCGACACAGAAAATGATGTTCCAGATATGAACGCACCAAATGAGCCAAGGAAGATAGCAAAGAAGAAAGGTCCCACTATCACTGAACTGGTAGAGATGGGACATCTAACTCCAAGCAGACAGAATGGCAAGTACTTATTTGCCAGAGCAGACCTATCAAAGAAATTTGTAGCAGCGCCTCCACGCAAAGAATCTTTTGAAACTCCTGCTGAAATTGTAAAAGTGAATGATGACTCTGCTGCTGAACGCGAGTCTGTATTCCAACAAGCCGAAAATGTAATAAAAAGATTCAACTCTATGAAAGAAGCAGTGGACTTATCAATTGGATAAATTTCACAGCTTAAGACGGATAAATCTCTTTTAAAATCTGAAAACACCCTCCTTAAGGAGCAGATTAAGAGCATGACTCCCCTTACTGAAAAGAACCATTTCTTAACAGATCAAAATGCGCTATTTAAAGTAATAAACAAAGAATTGGCTGCTCAAGTTGCTAATCTCAAAAAGATCACTAATGAGTGGACCAAATCTCGTGTCACTATGGATCAAATCTTAGAATCCCAAAAAGCCAGTGGAGATAAAGAAAGCTTGGGGTTCTCAACTAGTGACAACTTTAAATGCGCAGTTTGCTCTGAAAGAGAAAAGGAATTTACACCCCAGCAAACTTTTGAAATTCCTAAGGAAAAGCATTCTGCTTCAATGGGTAAAGGATATGAGAAAGTCCAAAGAAAAAACTTCCATTATGTCTACCCAAAGAAGCAAACTGGGAAAGCAAAGGGTAAGGCTAAAGTTGACCCTGCGCTTGACAACTCATGTTTTGACTATGGTTGGGCTTCAACCTCGAATGTCAAATCTGCGCACAAGGGCCATGCGAATGAAAGCCATGCGCCTAAACGCCAGATGTGCATTCTTAAGAAAAGCTCACCCAAACCTCAAAAGATGGTGTTTGTCAAAGCTGGTTTAACTACTCCAGTTAAGAATGCTGCGCCAAAGAAGAATAAAGAGTTTGTAAAAACTCAATCTGTAAGTGGCTTACATCATTGTGTTGTGCGTAATGGTTAGGTCACAAGGCCGCAGAATGCCTTTTGAGATTTGCTCCTAATGCCAAGGGACGTAAAAATCCTAAGGTCAGACAGGAGTGGATCGTCAAAAGTTGCTAACTCTAGGACCCAAGAATAAAGGGGACCTGCATTTTTAATGTCTATCTTTCAGGTCTCCTGCTTCACTGCGCACTCTTCACAAGCTAAAGCGCATATATGGTATCTCGATAGTGGATGTTCTAGGCACATGACTGGAGATATCAATAATCTTGAAGATGTGCATGAAGGAAGAGGTGCCTCAGTAACTTTTGGGGACAACAACGAAGGGCATATTGTTGGATATGGAAGAATAAAAAAGGATAAAGTGTGCATTGAACAAGTTGCGCTCGTAGAAGGCCTCAAGCACAACTTGCTTTCCATATCTCAATTCTGCGATAAAGGTTTGGAATGCCATTTCACTGCTACGCACTGCTTTATCAAAGATGGCAAATCCGGACTCACTTTACTCACAGGGACTCGTAAGGCAAATGTTTATATCATTGATCTTACTGCTATAAATTATGTTACTAATCTCTGTTTTGTAGCAAAGAACGTTAGTGAAAGCAGCTGGCTATGGCACAAGCACTTAAGCCATTTGAACTTCAAATATTTGGCGAAGCTAGGAAGGGAAAATCTTGTCAAAGGACTTCCCAAAGTAGCTGACCATCATGACAGAAAATGCGCAACATGCCACCTTGGTAAACAACCTAAGCAGTCTTTCTCCAGCAAGATTGCTTCCTCAACTTCCAAATGTTTATAAATGCTTCACATCGACCTATTTTGTAACACCCATCGAATTTTTTGTTAAATATTTGACATACTTGTTAAATACTTGAACTTGCATATTATGTGTTAGTTTTACTTGGGTTAAATTTTTAACTGCTTTAGAATATTAAGGTGGTTAAATGTCTAGTTTTGACTTTTGGGTCATTTGTGAAAATTTGACTTTAGGGGCCTTTTTGTTAAAAGTGAAACTTGAGGGACCTAAGTGCAATTGTTTGAAAGTTCAAAGTATATCATCTTGGTTGGGTTTCTCTGAGGAAGACATTTCTCCCCAAATTCATTTACGTACACTCCCTCTGTTCTAAAACCTAGGGTTAAAAGTTTTCCCTATTCTCGACTCCTCGAGTTTAATTATCCCTCCGTTCTTGATTCTGATCCGGATTAATATTCGTGGCGTTGAATAGAGCGTTCCAGGCCGAACAGAAATAAGTTTGGGTCAACTTGAATTTTGACTAGGTAAGTTATTAGCTCCCCCTTGCTTGTAATAACATGCATAAATGTTATTCTCGATACTTGTAAATGATAATTTCGTGTTTGGGACGATTTTTGTGGTACTTGTAATTATGGGACAAGGGGAGTATAAAAGACTTGTAAAAAGGGAAATTATACTTGAACAATTTGTTTTGAAGTAGGCTTTTATGCCCTGGGTATTGTTAAAACATTAGTAAAAGTTACTCCTACGCTTGGGACGGAGAATTGTTAAGTTTGAACTCAGGGGAAAACTACCAAATTGTACCGAGCACGGTCGTGCGCCTTTATTTGGCACGGTCGTGCCAAATATCACCTTTAGGCAAATTTCCTCGACAGTGTTAGCACGGTCGTGTGCCTTTTATTGGCACGGTCATGCCGAAAATTAGTTTTGTGTGAGAACTCTCGACCTTGATGGCACGGTCGTGCCATTTTTGCACGCGCGGTCGTGCCAAGTGGGAATTCTGATTTTCCTTCTTGAATTGTTTCCTCCATAACTTTCTATAGGAAAGTCGGAATCAAGATCCGAAAGAAGCTGAATAACCTAGACTCAGAGGGCTATTCAAAGACTAAATTAATGAGATTTTAAGGTGATTGTCTAGAGCACCTAGATAGGTGTTTTAGGACATTGAACTTAAGTATAAGAGTAGTAGCTCTTCCTTATGTCTTGAAAGTGCTATGAATAAGCACTAATGTGTTATACTTGTTGTACACCTTAGAGACATTAGCATAAGGTCTTAGACTTGAACATCCTAAGAATAGGATTTGGATTTTGTAAGAGTAAATGTATAACTCTTATACTTGCTTGAACATCCATAGAAATGGATTAAGACTTGAATATAAGATAATAAAATCTTGTACATGGCTTGACACCAATACATATGTATGGTAGTAAACTAGAAAGTGCTATGAACAAGCACTAACTTGTATGAGACATGTTCTTATTGTGTATGTGCAAACATTGCATATAGTTGCTTGATAACAAGGTGACTTCTTGATTACTTGAAGCATGTTCCTTGTTGAGCTAGTCCACTACTTTTGGATTAGTTCTTCTCACGTAGTTCAAGTAAATATCTACTTGTACCTTCTTGTGTGAGTCCAGCTGGTTCTCCTTGCTTGTTCGAAAATATATAGGTTCACACTTGTCGTGAGAGCTGGGGCTTAAGTGACAATCGGGTCCCTATGTATTTCCGCTTGACCCTTTACTACCGGCCATAGTAAGGGCATAGCTTCCTTAGTTGGAGCAATAAGCCTGACTTAAGTGAATGCTAAACTCTTGTCTTGAACACCTCATGAACATTCGTGAGTCTTGTTATTGGGAATGACACTGGTTACCGGGTCTTCTGATACATACTGAATAATCAGTTCCTGTTATTGATCGTGATTGTCAAAGTAATACAAGCTACGACAACAATGGTATTCTTGGAAGGAATAAGGAAGGAAGCAATATCCTTATAACTTGCTTGATTAGCTTTATGTGCTACTTGATGAGTGGATTATCCTCTCATATACTTGTTACTTGATGATACTTGATACATGATTACTTGAGTATCTACTTGAATTGCATGATAACATGTCATGTAGTTGCATCTAATAGCTTACTGAGATTTATCTCACCCTTTATTTGTTTAATTGTTTCCCCCCCCAGGAAAGGAAGGATAGTGCGCAGTGAGGCTCGACATAGTTGGGAGCTTACTTCGCAGGTCGTGATTATTTTGGGGCTTGTGTCCTTTTACACTTGGTGAGGACGATGTATTGGGTTGTATAACTCCTTATTTTGGGGTAGATAGTCTTGTTCAGTTCTTGTTGTCACTAGACATCTTGTATAGTACTCTTAATGCCAGCTTATGTGCTAGGCATGTTTTCGCTGTGTATGTATTAAGTTTGGTTTTAAATTTTCTTGTCTAGTAACTCGTGTTGTGAGCTAGTATAGCTCCTTACTCTAGAGTATATATCATGTCAGTTTGTTAAACAAATGTCATTAAGTTTCTTGTTAAGTTTCTTGTTCCTCGTTAGGCACTCCCATCCAGGTTCGAGGTTCTATTAGGGGATCCCGGGACCTGGGGGCATGTCAGGTTGGTATCAGAGCTACCCTGGTTTAGCTACCCTGTTTAGCTACCTTGGTTTGCTCTGAGTCTGGATAGGGTCTAAGGCCTAGGTATGGGTGAGTCTTGGGGTGTTATTAATAACGCTGAGTGTTTACCTACAGGTACAATGAGTTCTGAAGGTACAAGTGGTAGTAATCAGCTGAGATCTATAACTCCTCAAGAAGAAATGGTTGATAATGTAGACTGGGATTATCCTAATCGCCTTACAAGGTTCTTGAAGTTGAAACCTCGCAGCTTTGACGGGGAATTTGATGCTAAGAAGGCAGAGGAGTGGATTGAAAGTATTGAGAAGATCTTTACAGCCTTGAGATGTGCAGGTGGTGATAAGGTAACCTTTGCAACCTTTAAACTTGAGAAAGCCGCTGAACATTGGTGGCAAGTGTTGAGTAAAAGCTGGAAACTGGAAGGTATACCACAGACATGGGAGAATTTTCTTAAAGCTTTTAAGTCACAGTTTATTCCAACAGTAGTCCAAGACAGAAAGGAAATGGAATTTCTTAATCTGGAGCAGGGAAGTTTGACAGTGGGGCAATACTCAACCAAGTTCACAGAATTGGCGAGGTATTGTGATCACTTAGTTCCAAATGAAGCCAAGAAGGCACAGAGGTTTGTTAAAGGGTTGAGGACTGAGTATAGGAAGCAACTTCTTTCTCTACAGCTCACTAGTTATCAGCAAGAAGTGGAGAAGGCTTATACTATTGAAAATGATATCGAAGAACACAAGGTGAAGTTGGGAACAACCATGACTGGTCGTGTATCAGAAAAGGCTCAGGGATCTGGTTCTAAAGGTGGTAAATCTGGCCGCCAAGATCGTCGATTCCGACAGCCAACTGAAAGCAAAGGTAGTGTATCAACTGGTTCGAGGACAACAATCCAAGGTTCTAGGAAAGTATGTGGTTTTTGTTCGAAAGAAGGTCATTCTGAAGACAAGTGTTGGTCAAAGCAAGGAAAATGTTTAGTGTGTGGTGAAGCGGGGCACTTTGCTAGAAATTTTCCTAAAAATAGAGGAAATCAAGTTGGGGGTACAAGTCAACAGGCTTCAGGTTCCAAGAGAGATAGTGGGGGTCGACCAAAAGTTCAGGTCGAGTGTTTGCTCTAGATCAGCAGGGTGTAGCTGAGTCTTCTGCGGTCATAGGAGGTATTATATTACTTTCTAGTACGAGAGCGCGAGTCTTGATAGATCCAGGCTCATCTCATTCTTATGTGGCATCTCATTTTATGTCGCATTTGCATGTTCTTCCTGATTCTATGCCTTATGTGCTAGAAGTATCTTCCCCTATGGGAGATTGCATGTTTACTTTCTGAGGTTTACAAGAAATGTGAGGTTCTTGTGGGTGATCATGCCCTTCTTGCTGACCTAGTCGTGTTACCTATAAGGGACTTTGACGTGATTCTTGGCATGGATTGGCTATATGTGCATCATGCATCTGTTGATTGTCATAGAAAAGTAGTAACTTTTTCTATTCCTGGTTTGCCTGATTTTACCTTTGAAGGTGATAGGCCTTTATGTGCTATACATGTTATTTCTGCTTTAAAAGCTAGAAAATTTTTATCTCGTGGTTGTGCCGGGTATCTCGCATGTGTGCTTGATCAGAGTTTATCTGTTCCCAAGATGGAGGATATTCCTGTTGTGTCTGAATTTTTAGATGTGTTCTCTTCTGAGTATAGCATGCCACCTGATCGAGAGCTTGAGTTCTGTATTGAGTTATTACCAGGTACAACACCAATCTCTAAAGCACCTTATAGAATGGCTCCAGCTGAGTTGAGAGAGTTAAAAACACAGCTTGAGGAATTGCTTGAAAGGGGCTTCATCCGGCCTAGTGTATCACCGTGGGGTGCACCAGTGTTATTTGTTAGAAAGAAAGATGGGACTCTGCGATTGTGTATTGATTACAGAGATCTTAATCAGGTAACTATCAAGAACAAATATCCGTTACCTCATATTGATGACTTGTTTGATCAGCTTCAGGGTTCAGTAGTGTATTCGAAGCTTGACTTAAGAAGTGGTTATCATCAGTTGAAAATCAGATCTGAGGATATACCAAAGACAGCTTTCCGTACCAGGTATGGGCATTATGAATTTATTGTTATGCCATTCGGTTTGACAAATGCTCCAGCTGTATTTATGGATTTGATGAACCGTATATTCAAGCCATATCTTGATTGCTTCGTGGTGGTATTCATTGATGATATTCTTGTATATTCTAAATCACGGGCTGAGCATGAACAACATCTCAGAGTGGTATTACAAGTTCTTCGTGAGAAACAACTATTTGCAAAATTCAGCAAATGTGCTTTCTGGTTAGAAGAGGTTTCATTCTTGGGGCATGTTGTGTCTGCTACTGGTATTGCAGTAGATCCTTCCAAAGTTGAAGCAGTTGTAAACTGGAAGAGACCAACTACAGTGACAGAGATCAGTAGTTTCTTGGGCTTGGCTAGTTATTATCGGAGGTTCATTGAGGGATTCTCCAAGATTGCTACTCCATTGACTAATATGACTCGAAAAGCTATTTCTTTTGAGTGGAATGACAAATGTGAAGCAAGTTTTCAGGAGTTGAAAAGGCGTTTGACTACAGCTCCAGTCTTGGCTTTGCCTAATGGTTCTGAGCATTTCATGGTTTATACTGATGCTTCTAAAGAAGGATTGGGTTGTGTTCTGATGTAAGATGGCAAGGAAAGGCAAAAATTTTGTGGCAGATGCACTGAGCAGAAAGACTTATATTTCTTGCCTGATGATTCGTGAATGGAAGATGTTCGAAGACTTATGTGATTGGAGTCCTTGTGAATCAAATCATGGAGTTATCTTTGCTAATATAAAGGCTACTTCAGACTTACTCCAACAGATCAAAGAAGCTCAGGTAATTGATTCTGAATTGCAGAAAATCATTAGTGGAATGAATGAAGGAAAGCAACCAGATTTTTCTTTCAACAGTGATGGAATTCTTACCTTTCGAGGCCGAGTTTGTATTCCAGTTGATTCTGAGATAAAGAAGAAAGTTCTTGAAGAGGCTCACAAAGCCAAGTATACTATTCATCCTGGAAGCACTAAAATGTACCAAGACTTGAAGAAACATTTCTGGTGGAACAATATGAAAAGAGAAATTGCTGAGTATGTGTCCAAATGTTTGACTTGTCAACAAGTAAAGGTGGAACATCAACGTCCAGCAGGTTTGTTGCAACCATTGGAAATTCCAGAGTGGAAATGGGAGCATATTACTATGGATTTTGTGACTGGTTTGCCGCGTACCAGACGAGGCCATGATGTTGTTTGGGTTATAGTGGACAGGTTGACTAAATCAGCTCACTTCTTGTCTGTTTCCATGGGATATTCATTGTCCCAGTTGGCATCTTTGTATGTTCAGGAGATAATCCGACTGCATGGGGTTCCTGTGAGTATTGTATCTGATAGAGATCCTCGTTTTACTTCTCGATTCTGGCAGGCTCTTCAGGGTGCTATGGGTACTAAATTGAATTTCAGTACAGCTTTTCATCCTCAATCTGATGGGCAATCTGAGAGACTTATACAGATTCTTGAGGATATGTTACGTGCTTGTGTTATTGATTTCAAAGGCAGTTGGGATACTCATCTTCCTTTGGCTGAGTTTGCTTATAACAACAGTTATCAGTCTAGCATTGAAATGGCTCCATATGAGGCTCTTTATGGCAGAAAATGTCGATCTCCTATATGCTAGGATGAAGTGGGAGAAGCTAGACTCTTGGGTCCTGAAATGGTCCAACAATCAGTTGAAAGTGTGAAACTCATTCGAGATAGATTGCGCACAGCTCAGAGTAGACAAAAGAGTTATGCAGATCATCGTAGAAGGGATCTTGAATTCCAGGTAGGTGACTTTGTATTCTTGAAGGTCTCTCCTCGTAGAGGTATAAAGAGATTTGGGAAGAAAGGAAAGTTATCTCCTCGTTATATCGGTCCATTTGAGATTCTTGAAAGAGTTGGGAAGTTGGCTTACAGAGTGGCTTTACCTCCTTCTTTATTGGGTATTCATGATGTGTTCCATGTATCTATGCTTCGCAAGTATATGGCGGATGAGTCACATGTTCTTGAGTATGAGGCTATTCCATTTCAGCCTGATTTGTCTTATGAGGAACAACCTGTTGAAATTCTTGACTGGAAAGAGCAAGTCTTGCGTACCAAAAGGATACCTATTGTGAAGGTCCTTTGGAGGAATCATGAAATTGAAGAGGCTACTTGGGAAACCGAGAAAGAGATGTGAGATAAATACCCGAGCCTATTTGAAAACTTTGGTAAGTAAAATTCGTGGGCGAATTTTCTTTAAGGTGGGGAGGATGTAACACCCATCGAATTTCTTGTTAAATATTTGACATACTTGTTAAATACTTGAACTTGCATATTATGTGTTAGTTTTACTTGGGTTAAATTTTTAACTGCTTTAGAATATTAAGGTGGTTAAATGTCTAGTTTTGACTTTTGGGTCATTTGTGAAAATTTGACTTTAGGGGCCTTTTTGTTAAAAGTGAAACTTGAGGAGCCTAAGTGCAATTGTTTGAAAGTTCAAAGTATATCATCTTGGTTGGGTTTGTCTGAGGAAGACATTTCTCCCCAAATTCATTTACGTACACTCCCTCTGTTCTAAAACCTAGGGTTAAAAGTTTTCCCTATTCTCGACTCCTCGAGTTTAATTATCCCTCCGTTCTTGATTCTGATCCCGGATTAATATTCGTGGCGTTGAATAGAGCGTTCCAGGCCGAACAGAAATAAGTTTGGGTCAACTTGAATTTTGACTAGGTAAGTTATTAGCTCCCCCTTGCTTGTAATAACATGCATAAATGTTATTCTCGATACTTGTAAATGTTAATTTCGTGTTTGGGACGATTTTTGTGGTACTTGTAATTATGGGACAAGGGGAGTATAAAAGACTTGGTAAAAAGGGAAATTATACTTGAACAATTTGTTTTGAAGTAGGCTTTTATGCCCTGGGTATTGTTAAAATGTTAGTAAAAGTTACTCCTACGCTTGGGACGGAGAATTGTTAAGTTTGAACTCAGGGGAAAACTACCAAATTGTACCGAGCACGGTCGTGCGCCTTTATTTGGCACGGTCGTGCCAAATATCACCTTTAGGCAAATTTCCTCGACAGTGTTAGCACGGTCGTGTTCCTTTTATTGGCACGGTCGTGCCGAAAATTAGTTTTGTGTGAGAACTCTCGACCTTGATGGCACGGTCGTGCCATTTTTGCACGCGCGGTCGTGCCAAGTGGGAATTCTGATTTTCCTTCTTGAATTGTTTCCTCCATAACTTTCTATAGGAAAGTCGGAATCAAGATCCGAAAGAAGCTGAATAACCTAGACTCAGAGGGCTATTCAAAGACTAAATTAATGATATTTTAAGGTGATTGTATAGAGCACCTAGATAGGTGTTTTAGGACATTGAACTTAAGTATAAGAGTAGTAGCTCTTCCTTATGTCTTGAAAGTGCTATGAATAAGCACTAATGTGTTATACTTGTTGTACACCTTAGAGGCATTAGCATAAGGTCTTAGACTTGAACATCCTAAGAATAGGATTTGGATTTTGTAAGAGTAAATGTATAACTCTTATACTTGCTTGAACATCCATAGAAATGGATTAAGACTTGAATATAAGATAATAAAATCTTGTACATGGCTTGACACCAATACATATGTATGGTAGTAAACTAGAAAGTGCTATGAACAAGCACTAACTTGTATGAGATATGTTCTTGTTGTGTATGTGCAAACATTGCATATAGTTGCTTGATAACAAGGTGACTTCTTGATTACTTGAAGCATGTTCCTTGTTGAGCTAGTCCACTACTTTTGGATTAGTTCTTCTCACGTAGTTCAAGTAAATATCTACTTGTACCTTCTTGTGTGAGTCCAGCTGTTTCTCCTTGCTTGTTCGAAAATATATAGGTTCACGCTTGTCGCGAGAGCTGGGGCTTAAGTGACAATCGGGTCCCTATGTATTTCCACTTGACCCCTTACTACCGGCCATAGTAAGGGCATAGCTTCCTTAGTTGGAGCAATAAGCCTGACTTAAGTGAATGCTAAACTCTTGTCTTGAACACCTCATGAACATTCGTGAGTCTTGTTATTGGGAATGACACTGGTTACCGGGTCTTCTGATACATACTGAATAATCAGTTCCTGTTATTGATCGTGAATGTCAAAGTAATACAAGCTACGACAACAATGGTATTCTTGGGAGGAATAAGGAAGGAAGCAATATCCTTATAACTTGCTTGATTAGCTTTATGTGCTACTTGATGAGTGGATTATCCTCTCATATACTTGTTACTTGATGATACTTGATACATGATTACTTGAGTATCTACTTGAATTGCATGATAACATGTCATGTAGTTGCATCTAATAGCTTACTGAGATTTATCTCACCCTTTATTTGTTTAATTGTTTCCCCCCCCCCAGGAAAGGAAGGATAGTGCGCAGTGAGGCTCGACATAGTTGGGAGCTTACTTCGCAGGTCGTGATTATTTTGGGGCTTGTGTCCTTTTACACTTGGTGAGGACGATGTATTGGGTTGTATAACTCCTTATTTTGGGGTAGACAGTCTTGTTCAGTTCTTGTTGTCACTAGACATCTTGTATAGTACTCTTAATGCCAGCTTATGTGCTAGGCATGTTTCCGCTGTGTATGTATTAAGTTTGGTTTTAAATTTTCTTGTCTAGAACTCGTGTTGTGAGCTAGTATAGCTCCTTACTCTAGAGTATATATATCATGTCAGTTTGTTAAACAAATGTCATTAAGTTTCTTGTTAAGTTTCTTGTTCCTCGTTAGGCACTCCCATCCAGGTTCGAGGTTCTATTAGGGGATCCCGGGACCTGGGGGCGTGTCATGTTTGGACCTGTCACCACCGCGAGCATTGGAGGAAACAAATACACTTTAGTTGTGGTAGATGACTATTCAAGATATACATGGGTCGAAATGATGATATCCAAGGACGTCTGCTATGATATCTTGACTGCTCTATTCTGAAGGCTCCAAACTCAGAAAGAAGACGACATCGTGAGCGTTAGATCAGACAACAGTATTGAATTCAAGAACAACGGTGTCGCGCAATTTTGTGATGATCATGGAATAAATCACAATTTCTCTGCTGCTGGAGTTCCGTAACAAAATGGCGTTGTGGAAACAAAGAATCGCACGTTGATTGAGGCTGGAAAGACTATGATAGCAAAAGCAAAGCTGCCTAAGTATTTCTGGGGAGAAGCTGTCAACATTGCTTACTTCACTCAGAACAGATCCCTCACCAACAAAGCCTACAACAAAACTCCATATGAGCTATGGAGAGGAAGAGCGCCCAACATCGCTTTCCTCAAGATATTTAGCTGCAATTGCTATATCCTCTACAACGGCAAAGACCATAGAGGTAAATTCAACGCTAAAGCAGATGAAGGTATCTTTGTTGGGTATGCCAAACATTCTAAAGTTTTTCGTGTTTTCAATAGAACTACTCTAGTTATTATAGAATCTGTACATGTTACATTTGATGAACATTCTCTCCTTGAGCCATATTTGGCTCTAAATGATTCTGATAATTCTGCTGAGAATGATGAGACAGGTACGCAGCAATAAACTGCACCTGCGCTGAATAATATTCAAGATCAGAATCAAACAAGTCCATCTCATGCACCAACACCGGATGCTGCGCCAGAAGTAACTAATCTTGATGCGTAGACACCTCCTCATGCGCATAACGTTTCTCCGCTTCAGCAAATTACATTTGATGATCTTGATGCTAGAGCTAACGAAGTACTCATTGAAGATCTTCGTGTTCCTACTACTCAACCTAATTTACCTCCCAAGGTTTGTGAAGTTAGAGATCATCCAACAAAAAACATCATTGGCGATCTCAATGTAGGGGTTCGTACAAGGAGAGCATCCAACTTTGATGCGTATAATTCCTTTATTTCTCAAATCGAACCAAAGAAGATTGATGAAGCGCTACAAGATTCAAGCTGGATGGTTGCTATGCAAGAAGAGCTTAACCAGTTTGAGCGCTGCAAAGTGTGGACTTTAGTACCCCGACCTCATGACCAAGGAGTCATTGGTACTAAATGGGTATTCAGAAACAAGATGGATGAGAATGGAAGCATCACAAGGAACAAAGCAAGGCTGGTTAAGCAAGGCTATAGGCAAGAGGAAAGAATCGACTAAGATGAAACTTTTGCGCCCGTAGCTAGACTCGAAGCTATAAGAATCTTCTTAGCTTATGCCTCTTTCAAGAAATTCAAGCTATATCAAATGGATGTGAAGAGCACATTTCTCAACGGTGAACTCCAAGAGACGGTCTACGTTGCCTAACCACCAGGTTTTGAAGATAGCAGATTTTCAAATCATGTCTTCAAGCTTCAAAAGGCTTTGTATGGACTGAAACAAGCTCCAAGAGCATGGTATGATACCTTATCCAAATTCCTACTAGAGAAAGGCTTCAAACGCATTAAAATTGATACTACTCTTTTTATTGCTAAGTATAATGATCATTCTTTACTTGTTCAAATTTATGTCGATGATATTATATTTGGTTCTACTAATGAGTTGCTTTATAAGCACTTTGAGAAGCTCATGAAAAGTAGGTTTGAGATGAGCATGATGGGAGAACTCACATTCTTCCTCGGACTTCATATCAAGCAATTGAATGACGGCATCTTCATAAATCAAGCTAAATACACAAGAGACCTAATCAAGAAATTTAGACTTGAGAATGCTAAAGCATACGACACTCCAATGGCCACGGGCAACAAGCTTGACAAAGACTTGAAAGGTAAAAAAGTTGATCAAACTTTATATCGAGGTATGATTGGCTCTCTCCTTTATATTACTGGTAGTAGGCCAGATATCATGTTTAGTGTTTGTGTCTGTGCGCGCTATCAAGCTGATCCTAGAGAAGCGCACTTAACTGCTGTTAAACACATTATTAGATATCTTTTTGGAACTGTAAACCATGACTTTGGTACACTAAAGATTCGAATTTCGATTTGCTAGGTTATTCAGATGCAGATTACGCAGCATGCACAATTGACAGGAAAAGCACAAGTGGAACTTGTCATTTCCTTGAAAACCGACTTGTTGCGTGGGCAAGCAAGAAACAAGCTGTTGTGTCCATCTCCATAATAGAAGCTGAATACATTGCTGCTGGAAGCTGCTGCTGCCAAATCCTATGGATGAAGTAACAACTAGTGGACTACGGAATTCATGAAGGAAATTGCCCAATTTTCTGCGATAATATGTCCACCATAGCAGTCTCCAACAATCCTGTCATGCATTCAAAGACAAAGCACATCGACATCAAATATCATTTCCTCAAGGACCATGTGGAAAAAGGAAACATTCATTTAGAGCACGTGGGCACAGACAATCAAATTGCTGATATCCTCATAAAGGCTCTTGAGGCAAAGAGATTTGTCTTCTTGTGAGGAGAAATGGGTATGCTTGAACTCAGCTAACGTGTCCATATAATTTGTCAATACTAATGTTCTTATGTTTGCTTAATAAGTTTTCAAAGGATAAAGTTTCATGCATCTGCGCAGCTACTGCGCAGTAAGTTAATGCGCATGGAATAATTCAGTTATGAGATTTGAAGAATCTCTGCGCAATATTTGCTCTGCACAAAATGTTGCATGCGCAAATCTAGTGGACCGCAGGTAAGTGTTCTATTCATTAGATATTGCACATAGGTCCTTGACTGAAAAGTCAACGCTTAGTCACAAGGGTACTTGTGTAATTAAAAAATTTCCCGCGCCTTTATTTTTTTAAATTTTCTTGTGAAATTACCTTTTTACCCCTGCGCATGTCCCATTGTCATTAATGCACTGCAATTGATGACAGCGCCTTTTTTGAATGTCTACTCACCATTTAATGAGGAAGGTGATGCGACAGCAGTCAACCTCTTTCCGCTGACACACGCGCGCGCAAAGACTGCGCACGCGCGTTCCCCATTCGGTCACGTCACTCGGCTAACGTGCGCCTGTCCTTTCACTGACTCAGCATTTATGAGAAAGTTCACTCGAGAGTGACCGGCTTAGATATTCACACTCACGCACTCGCGCATCCGGTTGGGCCATGTCATCACTGCACGTGTCCCACTTTGCTTTTTCACCAAATTGACTGTGCGCTGACGTCACGTTTTTCCCTTTTTTGGCTTAAAACCGTCTGAACCCATTCTTCTCTCTCTTTAATGCTCATTCAATTTTCAACAAACCTCCATTTCTCTATCTAATTTTCACCAACTCCCAACATTTCCTTTTTGTCTCTTTTTGACTTCCTTTGATTTTCTGCAAATCTTCTTCTCTTTCATCTAAACCTTTCTCTATAACAATGGCGCCCAAGAAAACCTCCAAGCAAATGCCCGAAATCATTCTCTCTTTTTCTTCTGAGAAATCTGCTTCCTCCTCTTCGTCTGAATCGGAACAACAAGAGCAAAACGTCCAGAAACCCGTAGTCGAAGATATGGTATGAATCCTTGAACCTTTTTTTTTCGCTTTTCTGCCATTGTTAGGGTTACAAGCTTTAAAAGCTTCCCTTTGCGATTGTGTGCTTGTTTGCTGTTCATTTTTGAAATCGTTTGTTGCTACGTGTTCGTTCTCACCTGATCTACCCTTAGATGTCATTTATTTTATGATTAGTTACGGATTTCTTTGATTTCTGTCAAAAATCTTGCTCGGTAAGTCCACTGCAGACGAACTGTCTTTTTGATTTTCTGGGTTTGTTTTGGTGTTGTTAACTATATTGTTTCCATGGTTGACTTCGTCCTGTTCATACGGTCATTTCGATGTATTTTTGTTGAATTTGGACAACTTTGAATTTTTCATGTTCTTCGTGTTCTCGAACAGTATTTTCGTGTTCATCAAGCTTTTCTTTTTCTCTTATTATTTGGCTCGCATAAGAATTTTCTAAGTGTTTGTGTTTTGCGCATGATTGCTTGATTTTTGCGCATTACTTTTATGATATTTTATCAAGTATGGAGTTACTGCGCATAGGTATATATGCGCTATCTGCGCATGAGCCAAGCTCCATGCGCACTATAACTTGTCTAATTCATAATTTCTTGTTGCGCAGAATCCATTCTACTTTATTTGCGCCTGGGAAGTGATGTAACGACCCCAAAATCACCCTAATTTTCTTAACTTATAATGAAACTTTTATGTGCATTTTATGTGTTAGAAAATATTTTTATGACTTGCATATATTATTTGAGCATATGTGGTAGTTAAAGTGTTAATAGAAATTTCGTTAAAAAGAATAAATGAGTTAGTTGAAACTTTAGGGTTCAAAGTGTAACTTTAAAGTTCAGGGGCTTATTTGCTCAAAATGAAAGTTGAGTGACCAAAGTTGGAAAAGTGGGTAAAAAAATCTTATAAACTTATCCTTCTATCCCTCTCCCTCTGCGTAATCACACACACACACACAGTAAACTTTTACTCCCTCTGGTTCATGAACATTCAAGGTAAGTTTCATCCTATTTTAATTTCTATCTTTTTATTTACTTATCCGTTTTAAAAACTAATTATATAAAAATGATCAGGGCGTTGAGTAGGTCATTTCTACCTGAACAAAACATATTTCTGCGATACTTTTTCCGATAATAGGTAAGTTACTAATTACCCTTAAATAGTAAAATGGTCATATATTTGATATATGTGTGATATGTGGTGAAATTATTGTGAAAAGAATTTATTTGTGATACTTGTTTATTTGGGACAAAGGGGGTATAATTATACTGGGTAAGTGATTTGGTTTGTATGCAAGGATGTATATGGAGTATGTTTATATCCTGATAATGTTAGTATAAGTGTTTGAAAGTATGCTCCTACTTGTTGGACGGTAAAATATTAACTTGAGTTAAATGTTAAATAAGTATATTATAAAAATTATACTATTATTCTTGGGACGGGGAAATGAATGAAAGTATCCCTAAATGAGTATATTAGTATATTAGAAAAATTCTATTTATACTTGTGGAACGGTGAAATATTGAAATGGAAATAAAAGGAAGTATTCCTTAAAAATGTTCTTTTGAGTATTAGTAAAATATACTCATAATTTTGGAAGGTGAAAGTGTGTTCATAAGTATGTTTCCTGGGTTCCTGGGGTTCATGTTTAGGTTATAAGTAAGTTGGGTGTTAGTATTTTTGGGACGGTGGAACGAAAGGAGTATAGTTTGTTCAAGTTTTGGCCTGGCGGGTGTGTTGGGCGGCCGCCCAAATAGGGCGTGCGGCCGCACATTTATCTGAAAGATTTTTGTATTGGGACACAGGGATAGAGTGTTTTGGGCGGCCGCACAGTCTTGTGTGGGCGACCGCCCAGGGTTGCTGAAAAGTTGAGTTGTTCCATTTCAAGTGATTTAAAGTTCAATCTTGGTTTAGGTCTTAGGTGATATCCTAGAGTACCTAGAGGGTTGTTGTGGAACACCCTAGTGTTTGAAATGGGTTCCTTTGTGAACATAAGAGTTTGGAATTTGACTAAATGTTAATTGGGTTTGGTTGAACGTCTTTTGATGTGGTTTGGATTGGTTCATCTTTGTGATGTGTTTGGCTTGGTTCCCTACTTTGGAATCATTGTCCTTGGCTGTTGTTTAAGCAAGTATTCATTACTATGCTAGTGTTAAAGTCCAGCTGGTCTTGTGTTGTGGAGTCAGGACAGTGGTAGGGATTATAATGGCACACGAGCCAAGTTCATTGTAAGGCGTCTACCATTGGTTTCCCATTTTTAACCCCCAGTCCAGATTGGCCTTGGATGGGATAAACTAGCTCCCTTGAGTGAGCATTTGGGTTATGACTCTGTGTCATATTTCCCTCTCTGGTTACTTTGGTTCTATTGGATATGGTTTGGTTTTCGGGATCCCGGCTTCAGCTATTCATGCTGCTCAGATGGTTTTCTCAGATGGTTATATGTTTGATTCGAGAACCTTGGCTCAGTATCCATGTATGAGTGTATAATTTAGCCTTATGTGCTGCCTGATGAGTTGGTCGTTATTTCCAACCGGTATGGGACGGTTGGCGATAGGGAGCCTCTCATATTATGTGCTATATGCTATATGATTATTTGTTGATATAGTTTCTTTATGATTATCATATCAGCATGTAACGTAGTTGCATTTTAGTAACTTACTGAGATTCATTCTCACCCCTTATTTGTTTACTTTTTTAGATAAAGGCGAGTCCAGGGAATAGGATAATTGCACGGGAGGACGTCGTGGTGGTAAGAGTTTGGGATATGAATTTTGTCAAGGTTACATTATATAGATGTATAACCTTTTGGGTAGAGTTTCCTTGACTTCATCATCTTGTAACACCTATATTTTGGATAATGTCGGTGTATGTACATTTGTATAAAAGTTTGTAAGCCTTCGGGCTAAGTACTTTCGTTTGTGAAAGAGTTTGTTTGAAAGTTAAATGAAGTCTTTGAACTTCGAGTGTGGATTTTGTTAAACTTTATGAAAGTATATTTTGAAAAATTTTCTAAAAGTGTTTTATAATGTCTTCAACTCGTGTCCCGAGCGTGGGGCCAAGTAGGACCACGGGTCTGGGGCGCGACAAGTGAACCCTCAAGATCTCAACCAAGACGCAGTTGGGTGCAGGTTGATCAGGCATCTCCGATCCTCAAGAATTCTTCCTCTCTTCACGTTGGATCAGCCCTTCTATGTGCCATCATTGGTTGATGAATTCTTTGAGAGAGCTTGTGTTATTCATGCCAAGTAAATGGGTCATAGCACAGAAATTATTATGGCTGTTGTGCAAAACTGCAAAATCTTAGTGCACCCAACTCACATTCGCAGACTTTGCGAGTTCGATGTTGGTGATGCGCCTGATACTTTTGATGCTGCGCGGCAAGATAGGCTCGCGATGAAGTTAATTGATGAGCCCACACTCGTCAAAAGATGGTCTGTGCATGACCGAAAGGAGTTCGGTGAGGTGATGTATCACCTATGCACCTTAGTTGGAGATTCCCTTAACTGCAAGAATGGGAACAAGGGTAAGTTTATTTCCAAGTAGTGGGAATGCTGCGCAGCCATCTACCTGAAGGAGAAACTTGATTGGCCGCAGATAATCTGGAATGATCTCACAAAGGCTATGTCCAGCTATGATACGCGTCTTAACGCATCAAAGCCTAATACATGACACACTGCCGCCTGCTTTCCAAGCTCCTGCTCCAATACAAGGACTTGGCTGATTTTGTAAGGAAGGAGCCAGTTCTGAAACAGTCTTGTGCTTCAAAGTTCTACACTCGAGCGCAGCTGCATCTGTTGTGTGATGATATTGGCAACGCAGACTACTACAGGATTTGGAAGTCTGATTCTGATCTAAATAGAGAGCCTTGGTTAGAGGCTGAGCCCAAGGAGGGAAGGGCTAAGAAGAGCGCAGGTGGTCCAAGTGCTGCGCCAGAACTTGAAATGCCTGAAGAGGCTACTAGGCGTAAGGGCAAAGGCATTGCTGAGCCAAGCTCTAAGAAGCACAAGGACATCCCCAACGTCCAATCCACCGCAGGTATTCGGATTTCTGAACCTGCCCCTGCTGCTCCTAAGCCTCCATCAAAGAAACGCAAGGCTGTGCGCCTGCGCCCTCTCCGAAGAAATCAAAGGCTTCTAAGTCTGTCTTTCAAAGGATTCCCCCTGCTGCGCAGGATACTGAATCGCGCATGGATCTCACTGGAGACTCCAAAGATGCTGCCGTTCAGGGGGAAACAAGGCACAAGGCCCCTGCTGCGCAAGTCCCTCCGGTTGTGCCTGCACCTGCTGCTGATGATGCCCCTCTTTCTACTCCTCGCCGCAAGCAGAAGGTGCGCAGCAGCGCCAAAGGCACTAAGAGGCGCCATACTCCATCTCCTCCAGACTCTCTAAGAGAACCTACTTCCAGTGCCTTTCAACGCATTAATATCCCTATTGGCAACGCGCGCAGGGTTACTTCCGTTCTAGATGAAGGCATGGATATTGAGCCTGAGGTTGAGAAGGAAGATGATGATGAAGTTTATCAGGATGTCGATGCTGATGGTGCAGCCCCTCTTGCGCCATTGATGGATCTACCCCTGCTACGGAGATTCCCTTACTGATGCAGTCCCTCCTGCTCCTGCTCCTGAAGATTCTGTCAAGGATGGTGCCACTGCCTCTGATAGCAGTGAACATTCCTCCGTAAAGCGATCTCCTACGCATAGGTCTCCCTCTGCGCATCGATCCTTTCCAATTGATCCCATCTCCAATACTTCTCCTCCAAAGACAACTGAGCAATATCCTCATGCTACCTCCATAATTCATGCGTTCTCCACCTCCCTTTCCTCTTCTAATGAGCTGCGCCAGATTTTACAGGCCTTGAATTCTATTCATGTGAATCAAGTGGCTGCGCAGTCTCAAATGGCCCAACTTATTACTGCGTAGATAGTAATTCAAGAGCAGCTTGATGCACAGCGATTGGAGATTGCTGCCATTAAGGGGGAGAATGCATCAAAGACAAGTACCTCTGCCGGACCCTCTACGCAGCGAGTTCCTGATGCTCTAGATCAAATGTTCCTAGACTCACTGCAATCAATTGCTGGGCTACTTGAAAATGTGTGCACCTATGATGCTATTAACCATGGGTTCAAAGAAATCCTGAGGAAGCTGCGCAAGAACATAGTTGATAGCTTACTTGAGGGGTTTGTAGGACTTGAAGCGCAGATACTTGAGAAGATTGCGCAAGGTGGCCCTGCGCAAGCCAGTACGCTCAACATGGAAAGTGTTCGGGAATGCATAACTCAATCCATGACGGATTTTGCTTATGGGTTTAACGCTAGGATGGACCAAGCAATGTTCGATATTCAAGCCAGCGTAAACACTCAGCGCCTCTATATCGAAACTCGCCTTAAAGCTACGCAGGCCACCATCATCGATACCATCACTGTTGCTGAGCAGTCATATTTTAACCAGATGACTGGGCATCAGATGGCCTACGCAGCAAATTTTCGAGAGCTGCAAGAAGATAACAGGGATGTACACAGAGGGATAACAACTTATGTTGGAGAAGCATTGGCTTTCCAAGATAAATTTCAAGCGCTGAAAATTGAGCTTATGAACAAGTTCAATAGCCAGCAGAACGAGCTGCGCGAAGCCCTGCACCGGATCAACATAGAATAGGTTCTATGTAATTTTTTGTTTTTGCGCAAGGTATTCCTTTTTTGTGCGCATTCTTTTGTTTTTCTTATTCAAACTTGTAATCTGCAACTATTATCATTTCAAGTTTTAATGAGAAAAATCGCATCACCTATTTCCAAAACCTTGTTCAATTCAAACTCTTCGTTTGTGGAACAATGAATGCTTTATTACACCTCATGCGCATATTATTAACTGCTCATATTTTCTACGCATGATGTTTAAACATTCAGTTTAAACGCATCCTTAAACTAAAATTCATATCATTTGTATGCGCTGCATGTTATTTCTCTTTCCTATATTGTAAGTTAATCTTTTGGATAGAATAGAAATCTATAGCATTGGCTAGTGTGTGCATTGACTTGAGGCATGATTTACCATTTTCATTCTTATGGACATGTTATTATCAAGTACAATGAATTGCCTTTGTTATTGTAGGTAATGGCATTGTTGGTCCCAAAGGGGCAACAAGGGTATGAAAAATGCTAGAGGGGGGGGTGAATAGCGTTTTAAAATTTTTTTCAAACCCTTTTGCAAATCAATGGCTTATGCGCACAGTTCTCAAATAAGCTAAGTATAGCGCGCAGAGAGAGTGTGAAATGCACAGCGGAAATTTAAAGTAGCTCTGCGTAGGGTATACTGCGCAGAGATAAAAACGCACGCGCTAAGTTTGAGGCTAAATAGTGGCGCAAAAATGGTTCTGAGACAAATGAGCAATAACAATTACAGCATCAAAGTGTATCAATCTGAAAGATCAAGCAAAGCAGTTCATAAAAAGTTAAGCAGGAAATATGCAGTAAGTATAATGAACACGCTATTTGGAGAGGTTCGATCGATGAAAGATCTACATCCTCTACCAAGATGGTTAGTCTTGGATTTCTAATGAAGATCTTATAATATGAGAGAGTATTACAAATTACAACATTTGAGCTCAATACTAACTCAAGATCTATTATCTATGAAGAACAAATCCTAGACTAATCCGGTGTATCTCAAGAAGTTAGATCACAATGATCAAGGCTTCAAGAGGTGTGTGTGTGACAGAAATTCTGGGCTCTATGAATATGAAAGATGAAGAGCACCGAGAATTCTGGTGATATAGGGCTTTGTGATATGAGCAGGAGTTTGAAGGTTTGAAGATCTTGAAGGCTGTTCTAAAGAATCTGGAAATACTAAGCAGCAGTCTTCAGATCTTCAAGGTTTCTCAATGAAGTATGAAACTCGAGCTCTGAAGCATAGTGGCCAACAAGAGGGGCTTGATAAAAATGGGCTTATGAATGGGCAGCTTGGAAATGAAGATGAGCAGGTTATTTATAGCTGAGAGCTTGAATATAGTCATTGGAGCTCTGAGCAAGGACAATGAGCTGGCACAAAGTGATTGGCGCGCAGCTGTCCTTTATAGCCATTGGGGCTCTGATCAAAGATGATGACCTGGCACAATATGATTGGTGCGCAGGTGTTTTAGAGCCGTTGGATACTGATCATGAAGACCAAATTCAAGAGCTTCTTCTAGAAGGTTGACAGCTGTCTTCATTTGAAATATTTCTTTTAAGCGTGTCTCCACCAATGGTTTTGCTGAGTGTGCTTATTTTGTCGTTTGTGCACACCTCAGCATTTTGACTCAATCCAAAAAGCGTAGCTTGTCTTGTCGCTTTCCAAGCTTCTAGAATGTGAGATCAGGAGACCTGCGCAGAGGACATCCTGCGCAGTGAAATGAATCCTTCTTAGGAAATCTTCGATCTTTAAAGCTTCAAGTCCTATCATCTAAGCCTATACTATAAAAAGGACTTAGCTAAAAATTGAAGTTACAAACTTCTTTACATGAGGTCCTAAAGTCCATAGAAATACTCATAGGTGATGGTATCAATCAATTCTAACAAATGTAGGAGGGTTAAGTGATAAGCATACCCAACAGGCATCAATCATTTAGGGGGAGATTGTTGGGTATGCTTATCTCTTAACCCTCCTAATTATCTTAGAATTGATTGATACCATTACCTGTTTATATTTTATGGACTTTAGGACCCTATGTAAGAAGTTTTATAACTTCAATTTTTAGCTTTGTCCATTTTGTTTTATAGGCTTAGAATATAGGACTTGGAGCGAAAAGGAATGAAGAACTAAGCAAGACTTTGGTCTCTGCATAGGACTTTTCTGCGCAGGACACTACTGCGCAGGTCTCTCCTGCGCAGCATTCATCCTTGCTCAGTTTTCGATGCATTCAGATTTCTTAACCTGGAAAGCGCTCAGAAGATGTACGCTTAGTTGTGCAGAAACGACAATCTTGCACACTCAGCATATCCAACGGTGGAGATGCGCTCAAGTAAAATATTTCAAATGAAGACATCTGTCAACCTTCTAGAAGAAGCTTTTGAATTTAGTCTTCATGCTCAGTCTCCAACATCTACCAAGGACACCTGCGCACCAATCATATTGTGCCAGTTCATCATCCTTGATCAGAGCTCCAAAGGCTATAAAGGACACCTGCGCACCAATCATATTGTGCCAACTCATTGTCCTTGCTCAGAGCACCAATGGCTAGTTTTAAGCTCTCTGCTATAAATAGCCTGCTCATCTTCATTTCCAAGTTGCTAGAGTTTGTGCTTACTAAGTATCCTTGAAGTTCAGAAGATTGCAGCTTAATATTCCCAGATTCAAGAACAAACTTTAAACCTTCATACTTTCAAACTCCTGCCCAGATCCTAAGCCTTATATCACCAGAATTATTCGTGCCCTTCATCTCATAGATCCATAGAGCCCAGAATTTCTGACACACACACACCTCTTGAAGCTTCGATCATTTAGATCTTACTTCTTGAGAAACACTGGTTTAGTCTAGGATTTACTCTTCATAGAATAGATTTTGATTTAAGTTTTGATTCTTTGTAATATTGTAAAAGCTCCTCACATTCATATAAATCTCATTAGAAAATCCAAGTCTAACCATCTTAGTAGAGGATGTAGATCTTTCATCGATCGAACCTCTCTAAATAGCTTGTTCATTATTCTTACTGCTTATTTCCTGCTTATCATATTTCTTAATAGCTGCTTTGTTTGATCTTATCAGATTGCTATATGCTGCTGTGTTTTGTTATTGCTCATTGCCTTAAAATCATTTTAACCTACTCTTTGGCCAAAACTTAGCGCGTGCGTTTTTACCTTCTGCGCAGTATACCCTGCGCAGTTGCTGCTTTAAATATCCGCTGTGCATTTCGCACTCTCTTTGCGCGCTATACTTAGCTTATTTGAGAACTGTGCGCATAAGCCATTGATTTGTAAAAGAGTTTGAAAAGAATTTAAAACGCTATTCACCCCCCCCCCCTCTAGCATTTTGGGACCAACACTAACCATTGATGCGTTTATTCTTTTCTCTTGATCTTGAATCTTGATTCTTCGTGCTTCTTCGAAACACGAACGCATGAACACGAACAGAAAGATGATAAAGGAATCACCCTCTATGGATATCCACACGTGAACGAATATTAAGAACTCTTTCTTAATCTTGACTGCTAGATCAAAAGGGGCTATATGATTTTGTGAATTATTGATCTTGATTCTCAATCTTGAATAATAATAATGTTTCTCCAAACAAGTGAATCAATCATAAACAATGGCTGGTGAAAATATATTTATATAGGTCTAAGTCCTTAACCCTTAAGGACTTAGGAAACCTAAATCCCGTCACTTAATTATTCTGCAAGATTTCTGGCACAG
The DNA here is from genome assembly GCA_026119855.1 of Campanula takesimana. NCBI lineage: Eukaryota > Viridiplantae > Streptophyta > Magnoliopsida > Asterales > Campanulaceae > Campanula > Campanula takesimana. The sequence goes on along the minus strand of JAOWBW010001944.1, from coordinate 113,937 downwards.
CAGCACTGGCACGGCCGTGCCCTAAAACTGGCACGGTCGTGTGTTAGGCCCAATTGGTAGGAAAATAGGCTAGAGGGGGGGTGAATAGCCTTTTTAAAACGTTTCAAGAAACACTTTTATAAATGCAAAGTCACTTATCAGTTTGCAAACTATTATCAGTAAACGCAGCGGAGAAGATATGACTAAGTTTTAACTCACACTTAACTCGATAAGAAATGGTTTTCAGAGCTTAGTTTAAACACAAAGTTGTTTCCAAAAGTTAAATGCAGTTTCAAGAGATTGGTCAAAGGAAAATACAATGAATCAGTGTGAACAGTTAGATCAGCTGGTGAGAGATTTTCAACCGGAAAGAATAAAGTAGCTGACAAGAGACACAGAGATTTGGAGAGGTTCATAGTGTAAATACTGCTACGTCCTCTACCAAGTTTGGTCAGAACTTGGATTTGGGTTAAGAGTACTATAAGATATTTCTAGTCTATTACAAGCATGGCTTTGCCGGTATACAAAGACTAAGTTCTAGAAATTTCCAATGGATCGTAAAACAAATACTGACCAAGTGTTTTTTAGCGGCAAGTTCAAAAGAACTTATCTCACTCAGGTGGGTGTGTGAATAACCCAATCACAATATTCCTTATATAAGTCTAGCTTGGGAATATTAACAAAATGATGAGTTTGTGCACGAGTGTATGTCCTATTAATGTCTAATGATTATCTGGACGGAATGTTGAGCTTCAATGAATGCTTCAACAATCAACTCTCTTCAATGCACCAACCTTCTTCAATGCAGCAAGTCCTCTATTTATAAGAGGAGCAGATGTCCTAGCTTGTTGAAGAAGGATAATATTTGAATTTTCAGCTGGGTATGTGAGGAGCATTTAATGCGGTATCTTGAGCATTAATGACAAATATTTGTTGTACACGCATGCTTGGAAAAGTCTGATGGGTAAAGACCCCTTTGTCTCAACCGGTTACCTGCAAAAGCAAGTAGAGACAGAGTATAGCTAAAATTAGCTATGTGTCAGATGGCGCAGTAATCACTACAGAGTAGGTAAACTACTTTTTGATAAAACAGTATGAAAGGATAGGGACAATCAGCAAGGTTGACTTTAAGATGGAACGATGTAACCTGACTAACAGTACAGAATGTCTTTCTTTATCGGCATGTTGAGAATGGAGTTGATCGGCAACTTGTGTAGTAAGTTGATCGGCAACTTGTCGCATGTTGAGAATAGAGTTGATCGGCAATTTGTGTAGCAAGTTGATCGGCAACTTGTCGCATGTTGAGAATAGAGTTGATCGGCAACTTGTTTACTGGTCTACTGATTTTCTTCCTCTTGCTGGTTTGCCTTGTATGAAGAGATGTAATACACATGTGCAGGTCACAAAGAATCTTAAGGGTACCTAAAGAGGTTCTAATAAAATTGGGGGATCCTAAGTGTAGACATGATTGGGATTAAGTAATTCTAGTGACTATGAATCTATTTGAACAACAATCTCCTCCTAATTACTTAAGTCCAATCACCCTTAATACTAAGGACATCTCTTATCTTAGGGAAAAGTTTTCTACAGTTATCTAGGTATAATCAATTCCTAAGATAAGTCACACTAAATGTCTAAAGTAAAAGGTGGATTCACCAAAATAAATGGTGAAGCCGGTTCAATGAATCGGCAGAAGTGTTGATCTGCAAAAAGGATTAGCATAGTATAATGCAGATAACACATGTATATAAGAATAACATATTAGCACAATCAAAGTATCATTAGGCGAAGGAATTTGTCTATGGAGGTCTTCATAAGATATCTATATCATAGGCTATGTCGACTCAAGAATCAGCAGCTGGATCTGAAGTCTTGGGAGCTTCTGATGGAGTCGAGTCCTTTGGAGTAGATTCAGTCTTTTTCGCCTTCTTCTTTGCTCTTTCCTCTTCCTTTTCAGCTTTTCTTTTCGCCATGCTCTATCTTCTTTGTGCACTCTCCAATCTTTCAGATAACATCTTGTTGTTCGCCTCAAGTTCAGCAACCTTAAACTTGGCTTGAAGAAGTTCATTCTGAATTTCAGCAAGTTTCTCAACTGAAATCTCAAGTTTATTGCGGGTATCATTGTGCTCGGCAAGTAGAGTCTTCAGCTGAGAGACAACAGAGCCATTAATCTCTGACAGATTAAGTACACGTTCAGTTCTATTTTGCAGCAGATCTTTCATATCATTGTATACAGATGTCCTGATCCTGATAACATCCTCCTCCTGATTGGACTTACGTATCTGCTTGGTAAGCTCCTTGGTGGATTGCTTGAACAAATCCATAATAGAATGGGAGAAATCAACCAAATCACCACAACTAGCAGGTTCTTTCTGATTATAGTCATCTCCTTCTTCAAACAGATGGAAGTCATAAATGCTGTTGAAGATGATAGGCTTATCAACAAAAATCGGTGCAGCAAAGACTTTGGGATTTTTGAGAAATAGAGAAGAGTCAAAATCCATATTTTCTAAATCAGCATCCTCGATCTGTACATCATCAACAACAATCTGCATCTCATCATCAGAAATAACTATAGGCAATGGAAAAGATGAAAGAGGAGCTGAAGGTGGAGGTAAAGGAAGAACTTGATGGAGTACAGGATCCTCATCGGCAAGAACAATGGCATCGGCAGAGATAGCATCGGCAGAGAGAAAGTCAGCAGGAATCGAAGTGGAGACAATATCGGCAGAAGGTGAATGGACAATCATCAGAGGATAGTTAGGATGGACAATCATATCCCTGTCTCCTGGTAGATGAAATATGCCGTTTCCATAGACATGAAGAGAGCAAGCTGAAACATCATACAAGCAATGCCTTCCAAAATCATAATCACTAACCTGGCATTCATTAGCCTAGAAGTGTAAACCAAGTGATTGGCACGTTGCTTCTTCAAGAACATAGGCAATGTGATAGATAGAGCAGCATTCTTTACTAAGTACAGTAGCCCACGAGGATCAGTGTGGCTTACTTCAAGAAAATCAATGAGCTCATCGTCAATCATTAGGCATTTCCTCATCCAACCCTTCGTGGTAATGCAAACTTCCTTGGGAGATGGACCCGGAAGGTGAATTTTATCTCCAACCTTTAGCTTCCCAGGTAGGCAGTGCAGAGGATCGTAAACAGGTTTCTCTGCCTTGAGCTTTGACACTCTGGGAGCTTTTCCTTTCTTCCTTCTGAAGTCCGGTTTAATCCAGGGCATAAAGACCAAGCCTTCATCAGCAGATTCACCAGCAAGAAACTTATGCTTGGTGAAATGAGGATGTTCTTTGCCGAAAGGAGAGGTAATCTTCTGAAGTGTTGATCGGAAGGACCTGATAGGTTGATGAACAGGAAATAATTGCTGTCCAAAATTGTTTGTAGGAATAGAGGTGGCTGAAGTGTACCAGTTGGAACTCATCATTTCCTTGGCATGAATCTCAAAATTGTACTCAGGAGGTGGAGCAGAATCAACGTCAGCAAGAATAGGTGGCTCTGCATTCATAAGAACAGGCAAGTCCACATAATCAGCATGATCTATTTCATCAGCACTATCTTTATCAGCATCAGCAGCAATTGTAGCAGGTAGAGGAAGAGGGGTATTAGCAGACGGTAAGGTGAGCAGAGGTTGCAAAAGCACTTCCTCAAATTGCAAACTTGCAGCGATTTTAGCATCAAGATCAGTAACTCTTTCCTCAGTACCTCCTCCTAACTCAACAACCTCCTTAATTCCAGTAGGTTCAACAATCTGTAATCCAGGAGTTACCGTTACTAACTGAGTGTCTATAGTTTGCTCAGTAAGATGAGTGTCGGCAGTTTGCTCATCAGTCTCATGTTCAGCAATTACTCCTCCTGAAACAGATATATCAACAACTACATCATCCAGTGGTTGAGTGTCCATAGTTTTCTCAACACGTGCAGGTTGGTCGGCAGAACCCTCAATCAGAGGTTGAGCATCTGGAGTTTTCTCAACTTGAAATCCCAGAGTCTCCTTGACAGTTTCATCGGCACGTCCATCTTCATTACTACTATCACTCACCAATACAGATTCAGCAAATACTTCAGCAGAAGATGGAGCTTTAGTCATAATAATTCTTATCGGCATCTGGTCATTGCTGATTGTCTCAGAAGTGGAAGGAGAGTTATCAGCAACTCTGTGAGCACAAACCAATTCTTTTTCAAACAAGTCAGCACACCATCATCATTATCATCATCATCGGCTGCACCAATGTTATCGACAGAATGAGCATCGGCATCAGACACAGTCTTGCTGCTGCTAGGTGAAGAAGTCTGAGTGACTTGATCGGCAAGAACTTCGGCAGCACGACGATCGGCATCTCGCTTCAGCAGAAATTCGTTTGACTGTTCAATTAAATCCAAAGTGACCTTCTTGACTGATCGGTAGAAATGAGCATTGAGAGGACTATCAGCAGGAGCCTCATCATCATTGTACATCAGCAAGTCTTTATCATTTTCCAGTCTGCCAATCTGATAAGGATCAAATTCAGTGAATTGGGATAGCTGATTGAATGTTCTGGCATATATGATCCATACATCCTGAACCATCAAGTCTTGTCTAATTCGATATTGAAATAGATAGACTTGGCTCCAGTGAAGAGGCAGATAGTCAAAGTAACGACCAAAATTCAACTTCAGTTCAGCTGCTTTCATCTGCTTGAACTTTGAGAGAGGGACGAACTTCTCATTCCATACATCGGTACGATTGTCAATCCTCTGATAGTCAACATAATAAGCAATTTTCCCTGATAGCACAGTGTCCTTCATTTCTTCATGAAACTGAAGTAGACGACGAACAAAAGGGGGCAGATGATCAATAGGGAACACCCATTTCTTGGACAAGACCTTGTTAGTAAAAGACCAAGGATTCTTGTAAAAAGTGTGGAAGGTGGGATTCCTGATGGGAGCACATTTTCTCAGAGTTTGAGCCTTAAGCTTCTCAATAACAACATCAATGCTTTTACCACCGGTAAAGTCATCGGTAAAATCTTCATCTGGAATTTCAACTTTGACAGAAGGATCGGTAGTAAGGGAAGCACCGGCAAGATGAGAAGGAGCAAATCTGATCAACTTAGCTCTTGGATCGACAGAAGAAATAGGAGCAGAAGGAACTTCGTCGGCAACTGGCTTTTGCTTCTCCATCGGCAAGCCCGTCTCATCGGCAACTTTTGCCTTCTTGGATTTCTCCTTATCAGCAGCCTTAACCAATTTTCTTTTCCTTGGAGCACCAGGAGTAGAGTCAGCAAGAACTCGATCGGTAGAAGGAGCAGGGGTAGAGACTGCAGAAATAGAAGCAACTGAGGGGATAGTCTTAGCTCTTTTCCTTCTTTGAGCGACAGCAGGAGCAGGTGCAGCAGTAGGGGCAACAACACTAGAAGCCTTCTTTTCTATCCTGTTCCAATCTTTAGCATCAACAGATTTTAATTTGCTGAAGGCGATGCTGAATGGAAAACGATCTGCTTTGACTATGTTGAGATTTCTTCTCAAGATCATACTGATCAGGAGATAATGACATCCTTTCCCAGGATTGGGTTTGTTTTTGCTTCTATCAGAAGACCATTTGTCAGCAGCAATGATCCTGAAAATGTAAGCACACCAGTTGAACTTGATCTGCAGAACAATGGCGGCCATAGCTTCAAATTGTACATCAGTTACATTGCTATGTGAACCAGATCGGCAAATGAGGCATCTATCAACTATCTCAGTAAGAGCATAGTATCGGCGAGGATAATGAATCTTCAAATGATTTGTGCCACTGAGTCTTGGACCGGCTCCTCTCATAAGGTTCCATGCCCTGTCCAATTCCTCATCATCAACAAGAGCACTCAACCCTTCATTCCCAAGAAAGGGAAAAACTTCAAAAATAGAAGAGGGAGTAAGAGATATTTGCACGCCTAAGACTGTGGAATTGACAGAGACGATGACTGACGAGTCGGCCGGAGAACGGATAACAACTGAGTTGGAGAAGAACTCTTTAACAAGATCCAAGAATACAGAATCAACTCCAGATGGAGTAATGAAGGAGCTGAGCAAAGACCCAATAAGAAGATTCTTCAAGAAAACCCCGTCGGCTTCATCATTAAAGTAGTCGGAGTCAACATAACCTCCGTAGATATCTTCTTCACCAGACATTTTCTGCAAGATACTCAAAAATCTCACAATGTTAAAAACAAAGGTGAATCAAAACAAGGATGATTTGAAATGAGAAAAGTTCAAACATTATTAATTACCAGATTATGAAGATATAAGTAAATAGGAAGTTGAATCAAGTAATCCGGTTAGAGGAGTGAGAAAGAGAGAGAGAGCAGTTAAAATGGCGGAGAAAGTTTGAAAGATATTGAAAGGGCGTTATATATGTTATGGGGGAGAGAGAATAAGAGAAGACAAGAATAATTAGAAGTAACTGTAGCAAATTACTCAGAGAACGTGCGCACGCATAAATTTAATGCGCACAAAAATCGGAGAGAAATGAACAGTTATAAGTTAGAGGGAGAAGGGGTAAATCGTCATAACTAAAAAGTGATTGATGACCTGTTACCTTACTGATGTCTCGCAATAAATGGGAAACATCATGACACGATTTTGGGGTAGATCGGTACACACACGTGTCAGGAGAGTGTAACCGATTGGTACCTTTGATTTGACTGCTTGCGTCATGTGTCAGGAATCTTATCTTTTTGCAGAGACGTGCTGATTTGATACTTTTTAAATATCGGCAATATAGTTTGGTCGGCAAGATAATTTAGTTGGCAAGATATGATGATCGGCATGTTGTTGTCAGCAAAATTTTGTCGGCAATATAATTTGGTCGGCACGATGAGATTCCCTAGGGTCAGCTTGAAACCTAGCACAAACACAAACAGCAAACATAATATCTGGTCTACTGGCAGTAAGATAGAGGAGTGAGCCGATCATACCTCGGTAGACAGTCATATCTACTTTCTTACCAGACTCATCCTTATCTAAGTGAATGTTAGTGCCCATAGGTGTGCTTTGAGAGTGAGCATTTTCAAAGCCGAACTTCTTGATTAATTCTTTTGCGAACTTGGCTTGACTGATGAATATTCCCTCATTGGATTGCTTGACTTGTAGTCCAAGGAAATATGTCAGTTCACCCATCATGCTCATCTCGAACTTGCTCTGCATAAGCTTCTCAAATCTCTTGCAAAGTGATTCATTAGTAGAACCAAAAATAATATCATCGACATATATTTGAACAAACAATGAATGACCCTTGTGCTTGGCAACAAATAAAGTAGTATCGATTTTACCTCGAGTGAAACCTAAGCCATCACTAAGTAAGAATTTAGAAAGGGTTTCATACCATGCCCTTGGAGCTTGCTTTAAGCCATAGAGGGCTTTCTTCAATCGGTAGACATGATTAGGCTTCTTAGAGTCCTCGAAACCAGGCGGTTGTTCAACATACACAAATTCTTGAAGTTCTCCATTCAGGAAGGCACTTTTCATGTCCATTTGATACAGTTTGAATTCTTTGAAGGCAGCATAGGCTAAGAAAAGTCTTATAGCTTCCAATCTTGCAACAGGAGCAAATGTCTCATCGTAGTCAATCCCTTTTTCTTGTCGGTATCCTTTAGCAACTAACCTTGCTTTATTCCTTATGATCTTCCCTGCTTCATCCAATTTGTTTCTAAATACCCACTTTGTACCAATCACTTGTTGAGATGATGGTCTTGGCACTAGTTCCCACACATTGCATCTTTCGAACTGATTTAGCTCCTCCTGCATAGCTTTCACCCAGCCAGGATCAGCAAGAGCTTCTTCAGTCTTCTTTGGTTCTATATTGGAAACCATAGCAGATGAGAAGAGACTCTCGGCGAATGCTCTACTAAGGTTTCTTGTCAATCTTGGTCCAAAGACATCACCAATCACATTTTCTAATGGATGATCACGAACTGTTCTAACTTCCCTTGGTACATCTTGTCTGACTGTATCTTGTTGTAAAGATTCGAGAGGAGGATCAAGATCAGCAGGTGGAGTAGGAGAGTTAGAGTTTTGAGTGAGAGGTGGATTAGATTGAGAGCTTGTTGGGAAGTGCCTTATAACAGAAATTGGTTGAGGGCTAGATCTGTTTTCAGTATGATCAGCAGAATTTTCATCGGCAAATGGATTGTGAAACTCATCAGCAGATTTTGGTTCTGCCGATGAAGGGAAGTATTGAGCTTCAGCTGATTCTTCTACTGATATAACTGGATCAGCAGCTGGAACTTGTCCTGCATGGTTAGAATTGCTGGATTCACCTGTCTCATGAGCACAAGATTCATTAGTACTATTTGGAGCCTTGTTAGACTCTAGCAAATCAAATTCATCAAAGGTTACATGAATAGATTCAACAATTTTCAAAAGTTTCTTATTGAAAACTTGAAAGGCCTTACCGTGTTTAGCGTATCCAACAAAGATTCCTTCATCAGCTTTCTCATCAAATTTTCCTCTGTACTCTTTCCCATTGTAGAGCACATAACATTTGCAGCCGAATATTTTGAAAAAACCAATATTGGGAATTCTTCCTCTCCAGAGTTCATAAGGAGTCTTGTTATGGAATTTTTTGATGAGAGATCTGTTCTGAGTGAAGCAGGCGGTATTGATGGCTTCAGCCCAAAAATATTTCGGCAGCCTGGCTTCAGCAATCATGGTCTTACCAGCTTCTATAAGAGTTCTGTTCTTTCTCTCAACGACACCATTTTGTTGTGGTGTACCGGCAGCTGAGAAGTTGTGGTCTATGCCATGATCATCACAATACTGAGCAATACCATTGTTCTTGAATTCAGTGTCGTTGTCTGATCTCATACTGATGATATCACTCTCCTTCTGGGTCTGTAGTAGTCTAAATAGCTTGGTACCAACAGCGTAAGTATCATCTTTGTTGCTGAAGGTTTCTACCCAAGTATATCTTGAATAGTCATCTACTACCACCAAAGTGTATCTACTTCCCCCAATACTTGCAGTAGTTGTAGGGCCAAATAGATCCATGTGTAGCAGTTGGAGGCACTTAGATGTAGACATGCAGGGCTTGCTGTGGAAAGATGACTTGTGTTGTTTTCCGAGTTGGCAGGCCTTGCATTTCTTTCCATGATCAGCAGACACTTGAGGCAGACCGGTTACCAGATTTGAACCGGCAAGCTTGGATAGATACTTGAAGTTCAAGTGACTGAGTCTCTTGTGCCATAGCCATGAATTCTCACTGATGTTCTTAGCTACAAAACAAACATTAGTAACACCAGTAATAGTACTTAAATCTACTACATAAATGTTACCTTTATGTTTGGCAGTGAGAAGAGTTTCATTGGAAGCAATATCTTTCACATAGCAACTGGAAGTAGTAAATACACATTGCATTCCTTTATCACAGAATTGTGATATTGATAGAAGGTTGTGTTTCAGACCATCCACTAGAGAGACCTTCTGTACAGTGACTGCACCTCTCTTGATGGTACCAATACCGATGATTTTTCCTTTGGCATTATCACCGAAAACCACTGGGGGACCTGATGCTTCTGATATATCGGCAAGTAGATCTGCAAATCCTGTCATGTGTCTTGAACAGCCACTATCTAGAATCCACAAATCCTTGCTTGCACCAGTTGAGGCCATGAAGCATTCCTGAAATAGAACGGTATGCTTATGGTCCCCCTTATTCTTGGGTCCGAGGGTTAGTTCCTCTTTGGCAACCACATCTGGCCACCACTAGAGGATGTAACCTCAGTGGGTCCAGATAGGTGCTTCAAGAGGCATTCATGAGCCTTGTGACCATAATCAGAACAATTAGAACATCTCACTTGACTGATAGGCTATGGAGTCGGTAGAACATCATTCTGTTTAGTCAGTGCATCGGCAGAACTAGGGAATTGTGCAGGCACAAACTTAGTAGGTTTAAAGGTGCTAGTGTTGCCTTTCTTTCCATTCTGTTTACCTTTGGCAGTTACCTTTTTAGGTACTTGTCCATCGGCAGCAGAGGTGATTAGACCGGCAGCACTTGCTCTGCTGATGTATTCACCAAGAATACCGTTATCGGCAGACTCAGTATCAACAACCTTAACATATCTTTGTTTGTGCTTATCATTCCTTTTGTTCTGGTTCTTAGGATACTTCATTGCTACAGCACTATAGATTGGCTTAGCATCCTTATGCACTGAGTTAATAGGACTACATTCAACTTTCTCATCCTTTTTCTCGGTCGCACAAGTTTCAGTAGAGCTACTGCTACTGGAATCAAATCCTAACCCAGATTGGTCCTTATATGACATTTGGGTCTGTAGGATTGTTTCAACAGCAACTCTAGATTTTGTGTAAGAATCAACAATCCTTGAGAGATGATTGTTTCTTTTCACAAGATCTTCGATCTGAGCTATCAATGCTGCTACTTGGCTTTTGAGATCCAGGTTTTCTTTCTTTAGAGAGATGGACTCAAGCTCGTGTCCTTTGAGAACTGAAAGTTTAGACATAAGCGAGCTTTTCTCGTTAGAATTCTTTTGAAATCAGCAGCCATCACTTTATGAACGCTACTCAGCTTCTCGTAATCAATAAAAATTTCATCCATTGTCTCTACCATCTCAGCCTTAGATAATTCTGGAAGAGGATCGGCTGAATCTTTTGAAGTGGAAAGAATGGGTTCAGGTGAGAAGTCAGGTAGGGAAGAGATGGGTTTCGAAAGGCTTTTGACAATATTGGGATGTTCGGTGAATGAGAATTTTCTTGTCATCGGCAAGGGTTTTATTTTAGAAGCATTGAAGTGAGAAGAGTTACACTGTCCATAGAGTGAAGTTCCCACTTGATGAACCTTGTATCCTAATGGGTTTTCTGCTTTGATGCTTACTTCCTTGAAGTGTGTTGAACTCTTCCAGTTGGTACTTCTTTGACTGGAGTCTTTGGCGGCGAGGGATCTCGGTAGATTGGGGTCGGCAAGGATGAAAGATCGGCATCATCTGAATCTAATGCAACGAAACTTACATCGGCATCTGCATCTTCATCGGCATCTTCGTCTGAATCGGTTTCACACCAGACCGGCAAGGCTTTTTCTGTGCTATCATCGGCAACATAGCTTCGAGATTTTGGATATCTCTTGTTTACTGATTTCTTCACGTATTCATACTTTGGCTGAGGACATTTTGAAGCAAAGTGACCAGGTTTTCTGCAGTTGAAGCAGACAAGATCACCTTTGCTGTTTTTGCCATCGGTAGCACTGGTACTTGGTTTGTTGTAGCTTGCTGATTTTTGAAATGGTGGTGTAAAGGATTTTTGTTGCTGGTGACTTTCTTTTTGCATCCTTTTGAAGTCTTTAAACCTCTTGTAGTTTCTGCGAAGGCGGCAAATTCGTCTTCTTCCATTGTTTGTTCTGAAGGTGTTTCTGAGGTTTTTAAACAGCAGGTGTTTGATGGGGATCTATAGGAGGGAATTTGGTTGAAGGAAAGGATACCTGAGATTGAGCTGATAGAGACAAGTTTTTGAAATTTTTATCGAGAACGTTAAGTTTTTGCAGTTCTCTCTCATACAAGAACAGACTAGACACAAGATTCTGAATAGAGGTCTTGTTTAAGTCTCTAACTTCTCTAACAGCAAGTGACCTTAGTATGATACTCATTTCCTAAAGAACTTAGAAAACGAATATTAAGATCTTTCATAGTATACGACTTTACCTAATGAAGCACATAAATTACTTACCTCGCAAAATCTGTCGTAGGCACTTCTGAGAGATTCACCATCTAGTTTCTTGAAAGATTCAAACTCAGCAATGCAGTCGTAGAGTCTGTTGTCTTTCACCTGCTCATCTCCTTAAAGTATGCAAGGAGTTTGTTCCAGCATTGTTGAGCCGTGGAGCACAAGTCAATCAGTTTATATTGCTTGTCGTGCAATCCACATGAGATAATGTGGCATGCCTTTCCATCTAGAGCAACTGAAAGTTTGTCTTCATCAGTCCATTCTTCTCTAGGTTTTTCAATCAAGGTTTCATCAACTTGAACATGCATTTCTTGTTCAGTGTCTTGATCATCATGAGCAGTCAGCGGAGTGGAGGGAATTGGTCGGTAGGTGGTTGAGACCTTTAGAAGATGATTGGACCACCTTCTATTACTTGCATTAACCGTCATCGATTGAGTTCATATACTTTATCATACGAGATTTCCAGACACCAAACTCATTGACGTTCAACAACGGAATGGTAGTGATGTTGAACGACTGCATGATTTTTCCTGTCATGGTATCGGTAATACAAGCTGCAAAGCTTGGAAATTTCTTTCAAAATTCCAAGCTCTGATACCAATTGTTAGGCCCAATTGGTAGGAAAATAGGCTAGAGGGGGGTGAATAGCCTTTTTAAAACTTTCAAGAAACACTTTTATAAATGCAAAGTCACTTATCAGTTTGCAAACTATTATCAGTAAGCGCAGCGGAGAAGATATGACTAAGTTTTAACTCACACTTAACTCGGTAAGAAATGGTTTTCAGAGCTTAGTTTAAACACAAAGTTGTTTCCAAAAGTTCAATGAAGTTTCAAGAGATTGGTCAAAGGAAAATACAATGAATCAGTGTGAACGGTTAGATCAGCTGGTGAGAGATTTTCAACCGGCAAGAATAAAGTAGCTGACAAGAGACACAGAGATTTGGAGAGGTTCACAGTGTAAATACTGCTACGTCCTCTACCAAGTTTGGTCAAAACTTGGATTTGGGTTAAGAGTACTATTAGATATTCTAGTCTATTACAAGCATGGCTTTGCCGGTATACAAAGACTAAGTTCTAGAAATTTCTAATGGATCGTAAAACAAATACTGACCAAGTTTTTTGAGCGGCAAGTTCAAAAGAACTTATCTCACTCAGGTGGGTGTGTGAATAACTCAATCACAATATTCCTTATATAAGTCTAGCTTGGGAATATTAACAAAATGATGAGTTTGTGCACGAGTGTATGTCCTATTAATGTCTAATGATTATATGGACGGAATGTTGAGCTTCAATGAATGCTTCAACAATCAACTCTCTTCAATGCACCAACCTTCTTCAATGCAGCAAGTCCTCTATTTATAAGAGGAGCAGATGTCCTAGCTTGTTGAAGAAGGATATATTTGAATTTCCAGCTGGGTATGTGAGGAGCATTTAATGCGGTATCTTGAGCATTAATGACGAAGATTTGTTGTACACGCATGCTTGGAAAAGTCTGATGGGTAAAGACCCCTTTGTCTCAACCGGTTACCTGCAAAAGCAAGTAGAGACAGAGTATAGCTAAAAGTAGCTATGTGTCAGACGGCGCAGTAATCACTACAGAGCAGGTAAACTACTTTTTGATAAAACAGTATGAAAGGACAGGGACAATCAGCAAGGTTGACTTTAAGATGGAACGATGTAACCTGACTAACAGTACAAAATGTCTTTCTTTATCGGCATGTTGAGAATGGAGTTGATCCGCAACTTGTGTAGCAAGTTGATCGGCAACTTGTCGCATGTTGAGAATAGAGTTGATCGGCAACTTGTGTAGCAAGTTGATCGGCAACTTGTCGCATGTTGAGAATAGAGTTGATCGGCAACTTGTTTACTGGTCTGCTGATTTGCTTCCTCTTGCTGGTTTGCCTTGTATGAAGAGATGTAATACACCTGTACAGGTCACAAAGAATCCTAAGGGTACCTAAAGAGGTTCTAATAAAATTGGGGGATCCTTAGTGTAGACATGATTGGGATTAAGTAATTCTAGTGACTATGAATCTATTTGAACAACATCGTGCCAATACATGCCTACCAATATTGCCCGTGCATTGGCTGGCCATGCTTAGCACGGTCGTGCTTTATACTTGGTACGGTCGTGCCACTTATGCCGCCAGAACCTTGCCTTGGTCGATTAATGGCACGGTCGTGCCCTATAAGGCGCACGGTCGTGCCAGACCAAAATTCTGCCATTTTGCCCTTTTAACAATTCGTTCTCTTGTGTGTGACCCCATATGATTATATCAAGTTGGAAATGAGCCCAAACACACTTTGTCTCATAAATCATGAGCGGACCCTAGCAAGCTATCATGATTACCCAAATGATATAACTTATCAAAGTTTGTTAATCCTTTATAGAACATATTACAATCTCTTTGTTTCACGATGTCTATTGAACGTAAGCCATGGTCAATGGTCAACTTACAAAGTTCAATGCTTTCTCGATCCCGAATGTATTGATAAGACAAATCTTATTTGAGCACGGCCATGCATTTCATCAATACCATTCATCGAGTGGCAAAGCTTGAAATCTCTCTTGACGAGGAACAAATTCCATATTGGCCTATTACTCTTCCCTAAATGATTCGATTACGCCAATCATATTCTTTATAGGTACCCGGTTAGGGGTAACGTTTGAATATATCAAACGTAATGTTCATCAAGTGGAAGACTGTAATAACCTCAGGTCTAGAGATTCCAGTAATATAACTATATGAGACTTAATTATGACATTGTGACCATGACATAAATCTCATACGGGTCAGTCCATTATTTGTTCTCCAACAAATACCCACAAGTTTAATTGTATCTCATACATCATAATCATCATATGATTATCTATTAAACTTATACTAATAATTAATTATAATTATCAAGGACGGGGATTATTATAATAAACATGCAAATGATATAATAATCAAACATTAAATATCTTTACTAAAACATAATCAATAGATAACATTAATCGTTCACATAACGTGCCTAGAGCATACAACACCAACAATCATCCTATTAACCTCCCTTGCAATTATGATGGAGATCATAACTAGTTCAATGGGTATTGGATACGCGTTGATTGAGCCTAGTGGAAGTGGGAGATTGTTGGATATTATGCCCTAGGCCCTTGAGAAAGGCATATGCGTTATATCATAGCTTCATTGTTATAGAGATAACAGACCCGATTATTATATTCTTTTGCATTTTTATTATAATAATCATTGTCCCTAGCACTTATGAAGGGCTAGCATGAGTTTAATGGATAATCATATGATGATTATGGTGCATAAGATGTGGATTAAACTTGTGGGTACTTGTTGGAGAACAAGGTACTGGATAGACCCGTTATGAGATTTATGTCATGGTCAAATGTCATAATTAAAATCATAATAGCATACCATTTGAATCCTTAGACCTGAGATTATCATGGTCTTCCACATGATGAACATTATGTTTGACGTACTCAAACGCTACCCTTAACCGGGTGATTATAAAGGCTACGATTGGCATAATCGGATTCTTGTAGGGAAGAAAGATAAGTCAAGATGAGATTTGTCCCTCTCTCAAGAGAGATATCTGCTTGGCCACTCGATAAGTGAGATTGATGATAGTGCATGGCCATGCCCAAATGAATTGATGTGTTCAATGTTATTTGCTCATATCAATCTACTCGGGATCGAGAAAGCATTGGACAACATAAGTTTACGTGGACCATGACTTATGTCCAATATGATATCGCGTGACAAAGGGATTGTGATATGTTCTATAAGGTAACTTTAGACTTTCAAAGTTATACTAATTGGGTAGTCATAATGGCTTTGCTAGAGTCCGCTTATGACTTACGAGTTCTGAATGGTTCGAACTCGTTGCCAACTTAGTATAATCTTATTGGGTCACACACAATAGAACGAATTGGAAAAAGGCTGAAAATCTAGGAATTGGAATCTGGGCTCCGTACGGCTAGAAGACTATCGTACAGCTCCTATGGTGTCGTACGGCTCCTCCCCCCGTACCAGTCAGTTTCTGCAGTTTTCTTGATCAAAAAGGAATCCCGAGTCCTAATGGAATTAGGTCAAACCTCATATAAATATATAGAGCCGGGTTTGACAGCCTCTTATGTTGATTTTGGAAATCAATAACAATTGTTTTAGAAACAATAAAATATAGAGAGGTATGATTATTTATTTTGAGAATCATCAAAATACAATAATCAATGGAGCAAAATAAATTCCGATGAAGAAATCGTTTCTTCACCAAGCCTTGGATCTAGCAATCAATCAAGAAGGTGTTCTTGAGTCCGTTCGACGTGTGGATATCGGTAGAGGGTGTTCGCTTTTCAACACCTAAAGTCCGTGTCATGGATTCGATCTTCAAGGGTATGTTTCTTTCATCTTGTATTGAATTTAATCAACATGCACGGATCCGGGCTCATGGGTGTTTGATCTTATGTTTTATTCCGCTGCGCATGATACATCAAAATCCAGATATAAGAAGAGCATAAAAATAAAATTCATAAACTCTTTTATTTGAATACTGATGATGAAATCCTTCTACTAGAACAACTTATTTTTATACTACTCTAAGTACCTAAAACTAAGGAAACTGTTTACTAGAAACTCTAGAAAGATAAATAAAAAACAACTAATAAAAAGATAAAGCCAATCCGGGTATTTCAATTTAGTATCTCGGTTGTTAAACCGACGAGATAGACTCCAACAGTTCACATGAGTTTCGTTATAACTTTTATCTATTTTTCTGTTAAAAAATGGAAAAAAATAAAAAGGAAAAAAAATTGAAAATTAGTTCCGCGTATGGATGGAAATTTGGCCGAACCCGATCCGATCTGAAATCTTCGGGTTTGGTTTGCATTTTTAAAGATCCGATCGGGTTTGGATCGGTTTCGGTAGCACCCCTGATCCGAGCCCGACCCGATCTCATTAACACTGCAATTTTTATATAGCCCCCTCATGTTCTTGAAATATACATCATCACCCTAGGTATATATGGAAATATCTGGGGTTCAGGAACTAAATTTCATTCAGTCCTCAAATCTCAACGTCGACTCCTCTATGTGCCGTTCTCCTCGTCTCTCTCTTTTTCTATTGAACGTTGCTTAGGCCGGTGAACGCATCCCTGTCTCGGCTATCCTTATCAACGCCGTCCAACAGGTACGTTACTTCCATGCTACCTCTTCCTTCTCCATCGCCGTCGCTTGCACCATCATCGCCATCGCCTTCCTTGATTTCGGATTAGGGCTTCAATTTGAGATTATGAATTCAATCTTGAAGCCCTAACTTTGAAATTTCTAATATGAAATATAAGAGGGAAAGGACAATTTTGTTTGGTCGATCTTTTTTATTTTTCTTTGGTTCTTCAATCGCCATCGCCTTGCCTTATTTTTCTGTGAAATTTCTTTGCTTCGGCAAATATCAAACTGTGAATGAAGGTTTTTTTTTTGTGTGTGTTCTTCAATCGCAAGGGCTCAGAGCAGATCGGTGTTCGGATCGGATCAGGTTCAGCAGGCTTTCTGATTTTCGGATCGGATTTGGATAAGGTCCGATCCAAACCCGACCCGTTACCCTCCCTAGCCTGTTTTATTATAAAGTTAACCCAGGATCGTGAAGATGCGGTTCACATTTTCCACTCACCGATTGTGATTCCCGTGTGCGAGGCTCAACAGTATTCCGTATCAAGCAATTCACTCCGTCTCTCACACCTAACGGCTTAGAAATGGCAGGAAGGCACTATTACTCTTCCATGGCCAATTCCAGAGCAAGATCCCCATTGCTCCTCTCCTCCTCGCCGTCCTCTTCCTCCCCGTCATCTTCTACACATTTTCTCTCTTCTCTTCTCCCTTCCACCCTCTTTCCCATCCACTTCCCAATCACCTCACCTCAACCCTAACGTCGATTACTCCTTCGTTTCCTCCCTCGCCAAATTCCTCGTCAAGTTCCCCAGATCTCCTTCTGTTTCTGACGACACTGTTCCTCCGGCCACTCAAGACGATGTCAGAAGCTGGATGATCTGATTTGGAGAAGAGAGTCTGAAAGGCTAGATCAAGATTCGTTTCAACCCGCATTCTCTACGTCGGCGAGGTCGGGTATTAGGGTTTATGTTTACGAAATGCCTGCTAAATTTACTTACGATATGCTTTGGTTGTTCACAAAAACCTACAAAGATACCTCCAATCTTACCTCTAATGGGAGTCCCGTTCACCGCCTCATTGAACAGGTAACAGCTCCATTTTTACTTGGTGTTATTTGAGCTAAAAATGTACTATTTTGTATGATACTTCAATAAGCATTTAGTATAGTCAGTTCAATTGTATTCGTTTTAGTTGTTTCTGTCATTGTGTGAACTCGGGTGTCATCACTGTTGTGCAGCATTCAATTGACTATTGGCTATGGGCAGATTTGATTGCTCCAGACTCTGAAAGGCTTTTGAAAAATGTTCAAAGGGTTCATAGGCAGGAGGATGCTGACCTTTTCTACATCCCATTCTTCACGACCATCAGCTTCTTCTTGTTGGAGAAACAGCAATGCAAGGCACTTTATAGGGTGTGAGTGCGTTTCCAACGCTTGCATTCGTTGCTTCCTATTTGACATCTGTCTTTCAGTCACATGCATGATACACACACGTATTCATATAATGCTTAGAACTACATAATATTCAATTCTGTTTCATGCTCGAATGTAATGCTTATGGCTTTACATAATATTATCTGCATTCCCACGTTTTCAGATTACCACATTCCTATTTGATCCTGTTTGTTTGATCACACATATGTGTGTAATCATGAAGTAGGTGATATCTATGGTTGCTAATATGTGTAGAATTCTTTCTCAATCGCAGTGGGCTAGGATTGGATGTTGTGTCATGATAGATCCATTGTGTTCTAGCTCGTATGACTTTCAGTATTTGGTTCTGTTAAACTTTATTATGGAGGAAAAGAGATTCTTGTTTCCTTGCATAAAATATTTCAGTATCTGACTGGTGTTTCTCAAATGACTGCACTTTTCCTAGTAAATGAAAAATTCAAGGAGCTGTTTCCATGATACAACAAGCATTGATGCTAATACTTTAGGCAAATATAGTCACATTGAGAGAGAGGGTAATTAAAATAGTCAGCGATGCCAGACAAATGGTAAGGGAGATAGATACTTGATCTGAACACTGAAAATATGCGGTTAGAGAGAGAAGGTATAATATAAGTGTATAATTGACTTAGAGAAGGCGTATGGTAGAGTACTCATAAAGATAATTTGGTAGGTGTGGGAGGAGAAATGGGTTAATGAAATATTCATGATCAAGATATGGACGATGGAGTAGAGACTGTAGTGGAATTGCTGCAGGAGAGCACAACTTAAATGTGAGTTCTCAATTACTTCAAGACTACGACAAGGTATGTTTTCAACACATCTTGTCGCGTTAATTATGGATGGGTGACTAAACAATATACATATATAAGATGGTTATCATTGCCAATCAATTGATGTGCCATACTGGCAATTGGTAAGCTATTATCTGGATGGAA
>JAOWBW010001944.1:64095-94585 GCA_026119855.1 Campanula takesimana | reverse complement strand
GGTTATCACAGAGAGAGAGAGAGAGGAGAGATAGAGAGAGAGAAAAGGTTTTTACCTTGCCGGCGCTTTGACGAGACTCGAGAAGCAAGGACACAAATAAACGGGGAAAAAAAGGCTGTGTAGGGTTAATGAGGTAGGGTTTCTT
This sequence comes from Campanula takesimana, assembly GCA_026119855.1. NCBI lineage: Eukaryota > Viridiplantae > Streptophyta > Magnoliopsida > Asterales > Campanulaceae > Campanula > Campanula takesimana. The sequence continues at coordinate 94,440 of JAOWBW010001944.1, read as the reverse complement.
AGGAGGGAGATGGTGGGCCTCATTTGAAATTATATTTGGGCTTAATAAAGATGGGCCGAATAAATGAAGATGGGTTGAGTTAATGGATAAGAGTTAGTGTATAAATATGTACCTTACACTTTTGAAATATCATAACTCTTAATTTTGATTTATATTTTTTAATCAAATAAGTTATTATTGACAAATAAAAATTATAAGTGGCAATATTTCTTGATAACTATTTATAACTATTTATATATTTATAAAAAATATTAAAAATCCGTTAATTTCTCGGCCCCGCCTAGGCCCCTAGGCGCTAGGCCCGGCTTCACCGCCTAGGCCCCGCCTAGCGCTTTTTAGAACACTGCTAAGGAGTATGTCATGCAAGTTAGGGTTAGACGGGCGAGTTTGAGTTAATTTAAAATTCGTCGAATTTTTAAAAACACTTGCGAAACGTTCTCATTTTAATGGCTGCCATAGTCGGTTTTATGATTTTTGTCATTCCTACTTGTTGGACATATATCCCACATCTGATAAAGAATTAAACTTAGACCGACAGGGCCGGTCCTGTGGAATTCGGGGCCCTAAGCGAATTTTTATTTGGGGCTCTTAAAAATTTTCGCAGACAATAAATTTCAATAAACGCGGTGTCATTTTCAGATCTTTACTACTCTTTGGATTTTTCGTCTTTATCGTTCTTTTTATCAAAATTGTTTATATTCCGATTTTTCATAAGCTTTAGCATTTTTAGCAAGAAACTTAAACTGAATTGCTGACCAACAACTACATTTGAAAGAATATTGAGTTTGTGATTTGAAAATTGAGTTTGATATTTAATTGAGTTGTGATAATTGCGAAAAAAATAGGAAGAATTTGATAAATTTTAAAAGGTTTAAAAAAATATTTCACAATGATTTATTTATAAATGAAAATAATTAAAAGAATAATATTGCAATAATTTTGATTTTAATAATCACTAATAATATATTACAATTTATTATAAAAAGAAGATAAAACTTGTTAATTGAAAAGTTTTGAAGAGTAAGAGAACAATTCAAATTAAAAGAATGGGAGTAAAACCAATTAATTAAGTATGGGAATAAGGCTGGATGAAAGCCTCCAAGCCCATGATTTGGAGAGAGAGGGAGAGAAATAGAGAAAATGTTGAGAGAAAAAAAACGCTTGTCCAAGAATTCGAACCTTGGTCAGCCGTGCCATAAAGAGAGGTTTGGATATCTTGCTTCACCACTCGAACGAGTTTATTGCAAAACTGACATGCGTACTTTAATTTATTTTTAATTTGACTCGCGAACTTTGGAAACATCAAATGTGGTTTGCGTACTATCGTTTTCAAAATTTTGAGACGACTTTTTTTAACACCCGTTAAAAAACTTAACGGGACACTCCATATAGGGGGTAAAAGTATAATAAATAAAACTTCCCTAAATCATGCTGCTGAAGGTCCGCCGGAATCTGGAAATTATGAAGGTCCGCCGGAAGGTTCGCCAGAAAAAAACGAAGGGAGATCAATCGAAGCTTTTTGAATATGAAGCGGGTCGAATCTGTCAAAAATACCAATTTTACACTCGGAAATGAAAGGAGACTAATGTTTATGGACTGATTCACGTGAAAATAAGAAGAAAACAGAGATTAAAAACTCACCGAAATTAGAAACTCGCCGAAGGCTCGCAAGAAAGAAAAGTGACATAACTGACCCCCTAAATCGGGCCAAACCCACAAGGAAGTTGTTAGGTCATGGTCGGAATTCCTAAATGGATCAGATTTGTGGATCCATTCGGGTAAAAAATGGAGAGAAAAATCATAAATGACAAAGAAATCGAAATTAGGGCTTTAGAAAGATGAAAGAAATAAGAGAAAGAGATAGAGAGAGAGAGAGAGAGAGAGAGGAAGTGGGGTGGGCTGCACGAAAAGGGAGCATCAATGGTGGCTGTTGTAGGTGATAGATTTGGGTGGATTTTAGGGGTGAAGAAGATGAACTGGAGTGCTGAAATTTGGGTGGACCAATTTAGGGTTTCATGGTGTAGATTTGGGGAAGAAGAGAGTCAATGGAGGCTGAAATTTAATCTTAGGACTTCGAAATTTATTTCTTACACTTTACCCCCTATACAGAGTGTCACGTTATGTTTTTAACCGGATGTTAAAAAGCTGTCTCAAAATTTTGAAAATCAAAGTACGCAACTCACATTTGATGTTTCCAAAGTTTGCGAGTCAAATTGAAAATAAATTAAAGTACGCATGTCAGTTTTGCAATAAACTCCCACTCGAACACTCTGTGCACTGGTAATTAAAGCGAGTTTTTTATATATACTATTCAAAGCAAAAATTTGGGGCCCTAAATTCGAGTAAAATTTCGGGCCCCTAAGCGACCGCTTCCGTCGCCTACCCACCGGGTCGGCCCTGTAGACCGGTATATAGACTTGATGGACTACTCCTCTTAGCACTAATGTGTTTTAAGATGGAACCCTCAATATAGTCTATTACCGGCCCAGTTCAAGCTCATACTCACACTAGTAGTTATTATTAATCAGTGTTCTAAAAGACCCTCGCCTAGGCCCGCCTAGGCGCTAGACGTTCATGAAACGCCTGGGTCCCGTCTAGAATATTATAGTTATTTCTGAATTCTCGGCCCCCCAGATCCCGCCTAGGCGCTAGGCACCTCTGCTGCGCCTAGCGTTTTTTAGAACCTTGTTACTAATACATAATAATAAATCATTTCATTTTAAGAGATATTAGGATAATGTTTATTTTTATACAATTTAGTGGCAGAGATGTATACACATTCTGATTATCTTACTTCCTAAACGTTTAGTTTTGCATGTAGAAAAACACTAGTGATTTTATTTTATTTTTTGGTAAAAGACAATTTAGAGACAAAGTTATTTTCAAAATAGACATTCATTTTAAGAAAAAAAATCTTGAAATAAACTATGATTTAAAAAAGGGAGTACTATGTTTTTTTGAAATGGATATCCTAGTGTAATCATCATCAGTCTGCAGCGTGGGTACATTTTCCTCAAATGGCAAAAATTGGGTGTGACACTCAACCACCCTTGTCACCTTGTTTCTTGACCAACATTTCTCTTTCTTCTTATTTCCGACATTCATTCATTCCCATTTTCGCTTGTGTAGCTGATGAAGTTGAGATTTTGATTTGGGATTTTTCAAATTCTTCACTTCCTGCTCTTACTTGAGGTAACATTATTGTTTCTAATTTTCCTTTCCTTTTTTCTATGTTTCGTTGCTAAGAAAATCAAGCTGAGAAAGAACTTTTTTTTTTTTTTTTTTTTTGGGGGGGGGGGAGGATTTTCTTGTTGTTTCTCTTTATCATGATGATGATCAAGATTTTTCTCTATCTCTCTCCGTGTTCATATTTATTAGGACGCAAATTTTCATTCTATTTATTTTTAAAAAAAAAAAAACTGATCTTGTTTTTTTTCCTTCCCCTTTTCTGTAAAGAGAAATGAAACAGCAAATGCATCTTTCTTTCATTTTTTTATGTTGGGTATGTTTGTCTTTTGAGAGAAGCCTGGAAAAATGAAAAAAGAAAAGAAGGCAATATCAAGTTCTTAAGCTTAAGTCTTTCTTGGGTGTGAGGGTTGTGTTTCTTGGATAGTTTGCTTCACTCCTTTTGGTTAAAGGTTTGATAGGTATTTTTACATATGTTCTACTAAGAAATCCTACTTTTTAATTTGTGTGAAAAGGTTACAATTTGGTTGCAAATGGGCCTTTGCATATGTTACCCGGCCCTAGATCTGGCCATTAGTTTAAGTTAGACACTTCAACCGCCGATTCATAGGCGGAGCTATACACATACTAATGGGGAAATTACCCCCATTCATTAAATTTTTCTTACTAGTGCAAATATTTTAAGGATTTAGGGGTTTTAGTGCAACTTATTGAAACTTGCCCCGTTTGTGTAAAGGTGCTCGATCATTAGCATGGCTTGGTTTTTGCTTCATAAATTCAAATCTGACATTTCTTGACGAGTCGTAAGCTTGTCTTTTAGCTATTTACTTGAAGCTTCAGCATTGGTCAATGCTATTATATTTCTATACTTCTATGACATGTTAAAATGATGTGTTATTTAGTCTAGATCACTGTAAACCGCGGCAGCTAAAAATTTGACGGCATGAAAATATAGGGCATACTTATCTGAAACTTTTTATTTTTTCTCCTTGCTTAGTTAAGCGGAGATGTTCGAAGAAGGCAATACTAATAAGCAAGAGATCATTAGACTTTAGAGAAACTTGAATCTTAAAGAATTACCGTAACATAACTCCCAAGTTTTATAGCTTTGTTCTTGGTTCGTTCCTATTAAGAGTTGGTTATTCAAACCTCTACATGGTTAAACTAACAAAAACTGATTTGCTGATACAGGCAAAATAAATTGCGTAATAGATTAGTATTGCAAAGTATTGGGAAACCGTAAAGGAACCCAGCAGAAAAATCTCAAATATTTATCAGACGCGTAAATTCTTTCTGTACTCTGAATTTGTGTAGCACTTCAATTGGGCAATTTTCAATTTGGTTGTGTGGATGTGAATGTAATGAATGTAGGCCAATCACTTTCTTAGGCTTTTAGTGAACTAAATTTTTTAAATCAAGTAAAGATACATACTGTAGTTGAGAGCAAGAAATATCACGATAATATCATATGCTCCCTCCGTCCCATAAAAAATGTCGGAGTTGACTTGTCAAGTTCTCAAAAAATTTGATTTAGTTACTTGTACATTGCTTGTACAATGGTGAAATAGCACTAAGACCACTTCCTTATTTTGAAATGCGACATTTATTTTGGGACGAGCCAAAAAGGAAAGTGCAACATTTAGTATGGGACGGAGGGAGTAGATACTTGCTTATTAGTGTATTAACATATTGTAATGTGAAAGTTACTGGAAGAATGAATATGAGAACTTTGGATTTTTTATCCTGATATAGTTAAGCTCCTCTTGCACCATGAACCAAAGGTATAAGAAGTTAGCAAAGAGTGAGGTCGACCATGAAAGTCATTACAAGTTGAATGAAGATCCTGTCTGGAGGTAAGGATTTCAATTTGCGCGCTTATTTCATTTCTCTGTTCTTATGGGAGAAGGCTGGTGCTTGATCTTTCTTGAGTCGTTGTGAATGATAAGCTTGTGGGTGTTTTTTTTTTTTTTTTTTTTAGGGGAACATTGGTAATCACCAATGAAACATTTGGTTCCACTTATGGGATAGTAGCCCATTTACCAAATAAAGTATGCGAGAAGGTTCTCGAGGTGGCACAGTTCTTTCCTATATTGCTTTACTCAGAAGTGGTTCCTAAGCTACACGTATGGCCCAAAAGGTTCACTAAATCACCACCGACTGATAATGACATTGCATTTTATTTCTTTGCGGCGGAGGGGTAAGCAACACAATGTTCATTGCTGACATTTGTTTTTCTCTTCTGTTTTTTTTTTTTTTTTCTGAATTTATGTTTGTTCTCAGAATGAATTTATTTCACACTGTTATAGATATGACAAACTTTTTGAAAGCCTGGTTTGTAAGTTAACTGGACGCGATGGTGCATTCAAAGTGCTAATTGACAAGGCAGAGCTCCTAATTTTCACTTCTTCTCAACTGCCTGAGCAACATCAAAGTGAGTTTAACATCCGTAGTTGTAAAGCCCTTACTTCTCATCACCTGAGCAGAACGCATATTCTCAGTTTCTTGTTTCTGCAGCGATTGAGGGGAAGAGTTATTTGTGGGTTGTGTTGAGGCGAAATAAAGCCCTTACTTCTCATCACCTGAACAAGACAAAGTGCGTTATGCCTCTGAATTCAATCAATGCTCCAAGCTCTGTGGGTACGGATGAACGTGCGGTCATAAAGATGGGAAATAATGGTAAACCACTTTCCTTTCACATTGAAACTCTGTTTGCTATCGTCTTAATGATGGAGCTACATCTTACAAACTTTTCAAGTGTATCTGATACTCCCTCCGTCCCATTTATATTGGCCACTAGACAAAATCTTTCGTATAAGAAAACGTAATGATTGCTTTGCTTATTTTTGCATTTCCTTTTATAGCTTTCTTTAATTGTGAGATTTATATTACTCCCCCCCCCCCCCAAAATAAATAAATAAATAAATAAATAAATAAATAAATAAAACTCACCTCATGTAGGGGTATAAAGGGAAAGTAACTCATTAAATTGCAATGATTTCCCAATTGAAGAAAAATGGGACAGCTATGTGGCCAATATAAATGGGACTGAGAGAGCATCAGTAGTCCGGCATGTCTTTGGTGTGTGCGGTGGTAAGAACAACTAGCTTAATATGTTAGGAATGAGCCCATGCCGTATTTTTCTTAATGCATGTATGTGTGTGGTCTGCATGAAAGCGAGGGTAACATGTGGAGGGCACCCATTTTGGCAGAACTATTTTTTTTTCTTTTTTTAAAGATGGGCACTCATTTTAGGATGAAAGGGGAGTATAATTTTGGTTCGATTAAAAGGTACAAACAAGCAAGTAAGGCTGCATCCTTAAAAAAGTTTGACTTACAAAATGGAACTATTCTCTTTGGGAGGGAGTAGTAGAATGAATGATGAAGTGCCTCTACAACAAAACAATGTGTAGATATTTAGTGTTTAGACAGAGTGGCAGAATTACGCTACTCAAAGATCATGCGTGACACGGGAACGACCCCTCGACAAGTCGACATGTTCTCAGTGTGCATGGGTTGTGGTCCTTGTGGAACAAATGTTTTATCACATCTTTTAAGTTGGATTCTTTTGGGTGGTGACTTTAGCTCTGAGTCCTTGAGTCCTTGAGATGTTGAGTAAGTTAACTAATATGGCATACAATGTATTTGCTGAAGTTGATCATCTACACTTTTCTCTTGGAAAAGATGGTTTGTTTTGATTTAACAGAGTATTCTTTTGTAAGTTTACGGAATTAGGGTGTCAATTCAATAGGCTGTATGAACTGAAGGCAAGCTGCATCATGCAGCTCTGCTTTATAATACTCCCTCTGTCCCATCCGACTTGGGATCTTCTCACTCGACACGGGGATTAAGAAATACTACTATAATAAGAGGAAAGAGAATGAGTGGAGGATGTGTTGTGAGTATGAAAAGTAAAATAAAAGAGAGAATGAGGGGGAGGAATAGTAAGAGAATTGTTGTTGTGAGTATGACAAGTGGGTCCCAATCTCAGGGTGAGCAAGGGAAGAAAGGAATAGGAGCAACTACTTTTCTGGGGTAGCAGGGAGAGAGATAACTTAAGCCGAGGCTCTGACAAGACCTTGATCGGGGAAATTACTAGTCAATTACCAGAAAGGCCGGCGATTCCCATCGCTATAGACCTGCGCGATCTTTGTGCATAATGGTCAAAGAGATTCACTAATGTATGGAATAAAGAAATAAACGACGTCATCTTTTATAAAAGAAAGAGAAAAGAATAAGAAGAAAATGTTTCTCGAAAAGCATTGGGGTTTTGAATAAGACGACCTTTTGATTTTGATTTTTTCTTTTTCATATTGAATATGAAGAATGGGGGTGTTAAGCTTTTTCTCATCCTGGCGTCGAGCTATTTTTCCGCAGGACCTCCCCTACAGTATCGTCACCACAGTAAGTTTCAACCACCAATTCGGGATGGATTGGTTGGTCCTCTATGCCTAGGACACCAGAAATCGACCCGAATGCAGAATGATATAAACTTTCCATTTTGGGACGTCCTAAGCAGTGGCGGATCTACACTAAAACTTTTGGTGTTGCCTATTTTGTGCGAGAAAAAAAAATACCGTGAAACTAAAATGAACGGGGGTTCGGGGGCAGCGCCCCCGATTTTTTTTTTTAGTGTACTCTGGTATTAGTGCTTCTTAAAGGCGAAAGTTACCCTTCAAATGTGACAACTCAAAAAGGAATATCAACCTTCAACCTTTTCAAGTGGGACGGAGGTAGTAAAATACTTAGGCAATTTACCCTAAGTAAAATTTTGGGAATTATTGGAAAAGGTCGATCCATTCTAAAAATAGCTAGTAAAGAAAAAATCATTCACACAATAATAGTTGATAAATCGACAAAATAGAAATGAAAATGATGAGCAAATTTAAAAACATAAGTGGTCAAGATTTTTATTTATTTATTTATTTATTTTGAATTTGAACAAGAAAGCTTATGTCATGAACAACTACAAAATTTTATATTAATGTCAGTTAAAGTGATGCTTAAGATTTTTTTTAACTTTTTTTTTTTACATTGATGTTTTTAAAAAGAAAATCATAGCAGAGGGAAAAAATATTTATAAGTGGTATCAAAAGAATTTTACAAAAACTTTGAAGAAAGCTCACCTATTAGAGTTTTTTTTTTAAAAAATGGAACTATTTGCAACTAGTGGGAGTTGAACCCATGTCACTTGGCAAAAAAACTAACATCTCAACCAACTAAGCTACCTAAAGATTATGTAATTTAGGCGCACAGTTATGAACTTATTTACTCAAAATGTATTTTTTTTTTTTTTTTTTTTTTTTTTTTTACCATTGCCTGGGCAATGGTAGGCACTCTACAAGATCCGCCCCTGGTCCTAAGTCGAGTGGGACCCCCAAAATGGCAAATTGGCCTAAGTTGGGTAGGATTGAGGGAGTATAAATATGTAGCACTCTATCCCTAAACGAGTGCCCAACTTAAAAAAGAAAAAGTAAATGCTCAAAGTTCTTTCGTATTTCGTAGTAACGGCAAAAAAAAGTGTGAAGATCATTTTGAGACGGAGGGAGTAGTACAGAGTGCAGGTTTCAACTTTGAAATTTTCTTTACTTGTTTTGTAGGCGCTGATTCAAACAATCTATTTGAAGTAAATTTGTCGCAATCACCGACAGAAGTTTTTCTTCAGCACGGGCCTTGTGAAAATCAACAACTTCTTTCAGATTCAAACCATTCAAGAAACACCGTTAATCCTGTCCTCTCATCTCCCACGAATAATAATCCCACAGAAAAAGCCCTAAATCCTGGCTCGACTCCCACTATTGTCCCAACTACTAATCCTCCCGCCATTGGCACAGACATAATCCCAAAAAAATCACTTTCTCAGTTTCAAGGGATTTCCAGGACACCAATTTTTCAGCAGGTGTGGGAGATCACTGCACAAATAGTACAACTAAAACTTTTACTCGGGGCATTACAACTAGTCTTCGTGACATGTCAAGAATATTCAATGGCACGGACTCCCATGAAGCAGCCACACAGAGTACGAGTGTAAAGTTGGTAAATACACTGTAAAACGAAGTTTATCCTCGTTCTTGAATCGATTCTATCCAAATATGGTGACATTGCCCAAGAATGTCAACTTCCTGATGAGTCAACTTCCTACATTTTGGAGCTAATCTGCAAAGCGATCCAGAACATTCAAAAAACTCTCCTTCAACAAACTTCGGATCCGTCATCTCAAGTATTTGAATACCATCATAAATGAGGCACAGATTGTTAATATTGAGGTTGACTGGCTGAAAAACAGGCACGATGAACTTGAGGAAAACTTGTGTATGCTTGAACGTTACCCATGTCTGAAAGATGATATGTACAAGAGGGTCAAAGTTGCTGAATCGATTAAAGGTAAACTGGGGTTGAAGAAAGAAGAATTGGTGAAGGCTCGATCTGAATGTGAGTCAATGGAGAATCAGTTGACTTTACTTGAAGCAGAATTTAAGAACATGGATACTGAGATTAGTAACATGGTTTCTGAATGTAAACAATCTCTTGAGAAGCCGCTGATTGATGGATTGCTATAGAATGTGCAGGTGATTGAACAAACTTTGATTGCATTTCGCATTTGTTGCAGATTTATATGTCACCTAATAGAATCATTCAGGAAATTCGCTGCGAGAAAGTTCAGCTGCTAGTTTATTGGATTTCAGCTGACATTTTTAAGTATTTTTGTGGATGCATTTTGCATGGTTTATACCAGATACTCTGAAATCTAAAGGATTTAATATGTTAATTTTACTCATTGAATGAATATGGGATTGTGGATTTCTTCTTTCGTCGTGATTCTGTCTTTTGTCCTTAAATGAATGTCCGATGTTTTTTCAAATTTGCTCTTTCGGACGTTCATTTAAGGACGGAGGGAGTAGTAAATTATGGTAAATTTACATTTTTTGTGGTACAAACGAAATGTGAGAAGTATTTGTTCTCTTGATAATATCAGAAACTTTTGGTTGAATATATAGAACCGTTGAACATTTTGCTGCTCAGATGGTTAGAACTCAAACATGGTTATATTTGATGAGAGATTGGTCACTAATTTGAAAAAAAAATAAACAGAGATTAACAAATCATGAATTTTTATTAACTTTGATATATTATTGAATCAAGCATGAGTTTTACAAAGTTAATATGATTTAATCTAGGCGCTCATCATCAATCAATGACAACCAGTTTCTTGTACTCATCACCAGCAATTGCAGCTTCCATGACAGATTCTGGACTCAACTCTCCATTATCTTCCAAGAAAAAGCTTAAAACATTCTTGGAAAAGCCACTCACAAGTGCCACCCCTTGCTGCCTTGCCTGCACCGGAGTTGCCTCAGAATCCTTCAAGTTCCAAACACAATTTCCGCACTGACGATCCGTACCCTTTGCCTGAAACTTTCTTACTATCACCTCGTAATCAGTTTCATCTTTCTTCGAAGCTTTCTCAAACTCCATGTTGCTGAACACAAACACCCTCTTGATCATCTGATCTTCTCTCAAATTACCATTCACAGCCACCTCAAGTATCAGATCAAAGACCTTTTGAAAATTAATCTTATTTCCCAATTCCATTTTCTTCACAAAATCAACCTTTGACCTCAAATCTTCTCCGATAACCAATTGAAGAGTCGGGTTCTCACTGAACGTAATCAATTGACCTTTCCATGGCTCCTCGCTCAACTCCGAGACCAAAACGCCAAGGGCAACAGAGACCTGCATAGGAGTCCCATTCATACTCCCGGACACATCACAAATTGCCATACAATTCTTCATCTTCCCTTTCGATGACAAATCATTCACCATTCTTTTCCATTGCAGCTCCGCCACTTCTCCACCATCATCGCCACCATCATCTGCATATAACGAAGCTATGATCTCATGGGGCAGCAATGCACCAGCTGCAATCGTTGTCTTCCCCGACTTGACATTCTCCAAATACTCCATGAATCTCGACTGATCATGCTTCAAGAACTTGTCCTTGTAAAGCTTCATTGCTACCGATGAAACCCTGTCATATTTAATCGAACCCCAATCGTTGGCACCAATGTAAGCCTGGGGCAATTCAAGAGCCTTTCGTAAAGGCACCAACACGTCCTTCCTCAACCTGTCTCGAACCCGATAAGCATAATGAGCCTCTTCAACACCCTCATATTCTGGATACGAATTTCTATCGAACACCTTCTTTGCAATGCTTTCACACAGCAATGTGGATTTATCGAAAGAAGAATCGATCGATGGACACCATTTAGCAGCCAAACTGATATTCTTGAGTTCCCCTTCTTTCAAAATCTTCAAATCCGACTTGAGAAGATCAGAGAAGAGATCCGAAACGCGTTCGTGTAAGAATCTAAAATCCGGGTCTGCTCCGTATCTCTCCACTACCTTCTTAGCCTTGGTGATTCTTTTCTCCTCCCTTTTATCCCGCACTTCTTGCTTTTTCAATTCAACCCTTTGCAATTTCTCCATGATTTTAGCCTCTTTAGAGACTTCCTTCTTCTTTGATCTCCTTTTAGGCTTTTCGATTTGGCGGTGGCGATAAAAATTATAGCTCCGGCCTCTATAGCTCTTCATCTGCTTCTCTGCAATCTGATTCAATCGCTCCTGTTTTAAATTTTGACGGACATCGGGACCTTCAAGAACACGAAGCAAAATCTCCGGCAAGTCCCTAAAGTAACCGAACTCAGCCAACGGGCCGACATTGCAGGCTAGGGTTCTCGGATGGTGTTTGAACAACCACAGGGCCGCCGTGTAATACCCTTCCTTATCGGATTTCCCGGTGCCGCGTACACTTCTGAGATTACAGATCAGTTTTAGGGTTTTCAACGGATCATGCTCCCAGGCGAGCTGAAGGCGTTGTTTTAGAGAGGCGGCCGGAGTGTTGGGGACGACGTGGAAGAAAAAGTCAAGGCAGGGGTCGCCGGTGGAGAGGAACGTGGGTGATCGGTATTGGGTGAAACCCATGGGTAGGGTTTCGGTCAGTGTGGTTGAGTTGAGCTTTGAAACCACTTGATTCATGGCGGAGGTGACGGTTGGTGTAGGACGGTGGGCCGAGGAGGGAAGGAGTCGGAGCCATTCTGTGTTTGATTTGGAATTAGGGTTTAGGGAATACGATCTAAGGTAGGTGAGGGTATGAGTATATATATCACGTTTATTTACTTGGCGCTCACTCAAGCCGGCTAGGGTTTTGCTAAAAAGACGGGAAGGATTAACCTTTTCTCGTGGTTCAAATTAGGAGTACAAAATAGGTCCCACTAAATGGCCGCTTTCATTTTATGGGCAAAACAGATATTCCACCTGTCTCATAAATATAAATATGTGCACAAATTGTTATTTTGAATGTCTTATTGACAAGTCATAGTACTTTACGACAAAAAATCTTTACTATTCATCCAACTCATTTCTCTTATACTTTACTTTTACACTCACAACACTAATCAATCTACTATTCTCTACCCCACTTTCTATCTCATACTCAACTTTTCACACTCAAAATAACTACCCACTACTATTAGTCCCTTAATTTCCATGCAAAACCATTTGTACACATAGTTATGGGACAAAGAGAGTATATTTAAATATTTAATATCAATTTAAAATTTAATTTTAAAATCCCTCAAATGAGACCTGAATTTAATACCCTCTCCGTCTCAAAATACATGCAGTTTTAGGATATATTTTTTATCCCAAAATACTCACAGGTTTACAGTTTTTCATAAAATATTGCCCCGCTTTGCCTAAATTGCCCTTATTTATTTTATGATATATATTTGTCACTGTAAGGTTATTTAATTGTCTAGTTACTTGAACTAGTCAAAGGATAATTTAGTCTATTTGGTATGTATTGATTGATTTTTTTAAGATGTGTGTAAAGTGCTACTCCCTCCGTCTCAGACTTTCTTACTTTTCTTTTTGGTTTGTCACAGACTAAGATTCTTAGTTTGCTTTATTACTTAAAATGGACCATGAGACCCACTTGTCATTCTCACAACAAAAACTCCCTACCCACTTTATCTCTCCTACTTTCTCTTACTTACTTTTTCATACTCACAACATTTATTTTTTCTTAATCTCCGTGTAAAAACAAACTAAGAACCTTAGTCCGGGACGGAGGAAGTAGAAAGTATTTTGGGACCGATGGAGTAGTGCAATTGCAAAGTTGTTACTCATGAAAATGGTTTAAAAGGCCGAAGAGTTACATTAAAGCCCAGAATAATTCATATTTGGGCTGGGTTACAGGGTTAAGAATTTGAGGTGGTCTCTGAGAACACTTAGATCCGTTTCATAGAAGAGACTGGTCGATTCATGACCCGTATACAACTTTCTCCGCAAAGCGTAGGATCCCAACCCATGCTCCACTCAAAATCTGTCACGTGGTAGCGACTCATTGGCCTATTTTTTTTTTTCCAAAAAAAAAAATCATTTTTTTTTAGTTTTTATATTTTTTTTGACTGTTTTTTTCGTTTGCCAAAAGTAATACTTAGTACAACTAAATGTAACAAATGTGTTACTTATAAAGTAACATTGTTTATAAGTAAACGTAACACCAGTTTTACAAAAAAAAAAAAAAAAAGCTCATTTTACTCATCTTTCAACTGTAATATTAACTATAAATACGTGTAACACTAACAATAACTAAATGTAATTATCGTTATACTGAAATGTAATAGTGTTTTTCCATAATATTTTTTATTTTTGAGTATTTTGATTTTATTTTTTAAAAGAAAGTAACATTTAAAAAATAACAACTTATATACATGAATGTAATTATTTGTACAAGTAAATATAACACTTTAGTAGATGAAATTGTAACAGATTTCTAGAGATAATGTAATACTTTTACATGTATCATGATAAATTGAACTCATTGTAACTTATTATTTGAAAACATATAGATATATACTATTATACAAGCAAACATAACTGTTTTACAATGTTATTATACAAGTAAAATGTAGCATTCGTTTATAAAAATTGTTACTTTCTTATTTTTACAATGTTACTAATACAAGTGTTTTTAGTTCTAAAGTGTAAATAGTTGAATTATTACTTTTCTATACATGTGTGTTACAATTATGTATAAACATTGTTACATATAAGTAACACGTTCGTTACATTTTAGTTGTAATAAGTATTACTTTTGGCAAACGAAGAAAACATAAAAAAAAAACATTGTTACTTTTCTGTATATATGTATTACTTTTATGTATACAAACTGTTACATATAAGTAACACGTTTGTTACATTTAATTATAGTAACTATTACTTTTGACAAACCGAAAAAAACCAAAAATAATAATATATTTTTTTTTTAAAGAAAATATATATATATATATATATATATATATTATATATATATATATATATATATATATATATATATATATATATATTGGGCCTATGGGTAAAAAATGACCCGTCTCTACTATGAAACGAGTCACGATGTTCTCATACAAGTTTTTGTCTTTTTTTTATTGAACTGGTTTGCTCCTGGACAAAACTGGATTGATCTGACCTGAGTCAGGGCATGAACATTTTACAGTTTCATTCACGATTGTGAATTTCCACCTCTAAATGTTGCATTTAAATTATCAAATTATTTACAAAATGAGCTTAACTTTCTTGTATCATAGTTAAATTAAATTAAGACTAATTTTTATTTAGAATGTGATACTTATTTATTTTGATGATACAGACAACAAATAACTTAATAAATTAAGACTAATTAAGACTAATTTTTATTTAGAATGTGATAAATCATTAAGTGGTTTATTAATAATGTTTTTTTTTAAATTCTATTGAGATGAATAAATTGACGTTAAAGTTTGATGAAAATTACATTGAACGACATAAACCAACTTGGTTAAATGGGACCCATAAAACTCTGGGCTCACATACCATAAGGTCTATACCGAGAGGCCCATTCACCTGAAGCCTATAGTTATATGCCGACATCATACAGGCCGAGCAGGCAGACCTTGCCTAGGTCGAGCTCCAATGAAGCCCAATCCATAGCCGGCCTCTGGGACAAGCCGAGCTGGATGACGGGCCAAGTTATATCAAAAACCTCCCATTATCATAGGGAGTCCACTTACAGAGTTTGATTACAACTTTAACAGTGGAGATCCTTATCTAAACAAGGATATCTCTTCTACCAGATAACTGGGATACCACTCATCCTTATCCGGAGTCTATCTCCAAGGAATACGAGTCCCATAACAATACGGGCTCCCTAGCTTCTCTAACAAGTTAGGACTCATTCACCCACGCCTGTATAAACAGGTCCTCACAACAGGAGATGGGTAATGAACTCTTTGGCTCTAAACTAGTCAATTGACTTCTCTATTCATTCATATCACCCGTATTCTTACTCTCACGCCGGAGGGCCTTCGCCGGTGAAGCCCCGGCGTAGTTCACGTTTGTTTATTGTGCGCAGATCCATACAGGGAATTCTCATTGCTGGATTTATCCGAACCGCTAGGCGAAGGGCTGATACGACACGTTTTTGGCAGCATCATACATGTTTTGACGAAATCAAAGTGTTAAAGGGGATTTTAATATTACTTCTAATTCATTAAAAAGTGATGATAGTATAAGTGATTATTTTGAAATTAATTACAATTATAAATATGTTTGGATATTATATACCTACAATTAACTATGAAAGATAAACTTAATATATATATATATATATATATATATATATATATATACTCCCTCCGTCCCAGCTCACTTGAGACTTTTTGACCAAAATTGGTCAACTTAAGGTCGGTTTGACCAACACTTTATAGAAATATTTATGATCTGAATAAAAATTTAAAAAATGAATGATCACCATTAAAAATCCTCTCAATAACAATTTTTTGAATTTTTTTTGGAACATAAATATTTGTATAAAGTGTTGGTCAAACCGACCTTAAGTTGACCAATTTTGGTCAAAAAGTCTCAAGTGAGCTGGGACGGAGGGAGTATATATATATATTATATATATGGTCGCACTCCTGTGAGAACCATTTTAAATGAGAACCGTGAGAACCAGTCATAACCGTTTGATTAAATACAAAATCAAGGGTTCAGATTATAGATACATTGGATACACTTGGATATAGTAGCTAATTTAAAAAAATACAATTGGATACATTAGTTTTTACCTACTGTATCCAAGTGCAACACTTGGATACATTACTTGTTTAGCTACTGTACCCAAGTGCAATGTCAAAATTTATGTATTGTATCCAAGTGTATCCAACGTATCTATAATCTGAACCCTTGATTTTGATTCTAATCTAATGGTTATGCTTGGTTCTCATGGTTTTCAAGCAATTGTAAAAACTAGGTTGGCACGGGATTAAAGAATAATGATAGATATTAAAATACAATAGTTGTGGGGTGGGATTAGAATGGAATAGACAAATAGATTAAAAATCCACTCACTACTAATCTTTCCCCAGTTAGAAATTTGAATTTGGAGCCAAATTTTGATCAAAATATCTAATCACCCATCACTTGCTTCATAACAAACTGAAAATAAAATTTCCCACCCAATTTTCATTCAAATCTTTTGAAATTTCAAACTTACAGTAAATTGCAATAATTACAATTCAAAATTCCCTCCTAAACATAAACAAAATGAGTATAAATAAACCCATTGGCCAGTCAGCACATTACAGATTTATTTTAACACTAAGATTTTCAGGGAAAGGAGTGTCATAATTAGGCGTAAATGATATTTCTTCCACAGACTTGTCGTAATCAGTTGAAACACCAGTCTCCGGCACGACAGTGTTGCTCAAGGACGACGAATATGGGAGGTTATGGTCTGACGTCAACGAATCAAAATGCCAAAAACAATCGCAGGAAACAACTTAGTTTCGGGGGGAAATTGAGTCTTCAGCACAATCGTGTCAGACAAAGACGAAGAATAGACTGGTCAGGGATGGAATCCGACCAATCAAGCGAAGGAAAACAATTGCCAACTGGAAACAACTCATTTTGAAGGGAAAATAGTATCTCCGGCACAACTGTGTCGAACAACGACGAAGAAAACGAGGAGTTAAGGTTGGGCAGAGACGATTCAGGAAATGAATAACAATTGCTGACATAGGGAAAACTAAGATCCATGGCTGAAAAGGAGAGATAAGGAGATGGGTTTCTATCTTAAATCTAAATGAAGTAATATGAGGAGGGTTCCTAGCAATGGAGTAGTATAAATAGTTAATAGTGCTGCTCAATTTTTTTCTTTTTCTTTTTTATGAACCACAACTACTCAATTTCTTTAAGCAACGATATTTTGAAAATAAACTTTATTATAAGTTAATTATTAATAATTTAATGAACATTATAAATATATGTTAACAATATTTTACACATTTAGCTTGAATTTCATAGCAACAAGTTTAGGAAAACATGGAGTAACTTGTTCTTAAGGCATAGGAGTTGTGCTGGCTGGCAAGCAATGTACTAATTCAGTAATCCCACATCGCTAGCATGATGAAAGATTTGGAACAGATTCACTATAAATAGACCACTCCTTGATAGTTTTGCAAACTTGCAACTTGCAAGTATCCCACACCGCTTGTGCAAAAGAAGGCTTGGGAACAAACTCTTCATAAAGAGTAGTTCAGCCTTGGGAAATGGTGGACTTTGCTTTCTAATTTAAGGAGGCGGCCCATGTGGGAAGCCTCAAAAAATTTTGGTGCTGGGATAGCCTAGGCCGACTAGAGCGCCTAAAGACGCCTAGTCGCCGCCTAGAGCACCTAGTCGCCGCTTAATGGCTCTCATGCCTAAACTTCCCGATTAAGTATTAAGCGCGGCGTTTGGCTGGCATAGGCGGCCGCCTAGATCGATTTTTAGAACACTGGTTGGGTTAATTTAAGTTAATGGGTTGAGTTGATTAGCTTTCTTACTCACAAATTTAAGTGGGTCACCCTGGAAAAAAAACAAATAAAAACTTACCACTTTTAGATTTTGCAATTTCGTTGGGACACCTAAAATGATAAATTTTACAATTTGAAATGAGACGGGGGGAGTATATATATTATATATTAAAAAAATGAAAGTATTTGATGAAGAAAATCTCCCTTTAATTAAAATACCCTAGCAAGTGGACTAGTCACCGTTATAGCAACTTACCAAAGTACGGGTCGAACCACAAAGACCTGATGGATTAACAAATTGTAAACTAAACTAAAACAAAAACAAAGACGGGGTTTTTGATTGATTAATTAAACTGAATTAAACTAAACTAAACTAAATTGAAAATAAAATTAAACTAATGATTTAAGATCGCAGAATAAACGCAAGCGTGTTTCCAAAATTAACAAGCAGATTCACGAATTAGGGTTCACAATTATTCTCTTGCAATGGATTTCTCATAATCAATTCATCAATCTCAATACATGGGTTCGTTCACTTAAGTAGGATTTGGACGGTTCGGTCGTCGTATTGCAATTCCACTATTCAAGTCTAATTATGCTTTTCTATCATGTCCACATAATTTAACGAGAATGCAAGAAACTCTTAAGAACAATGAACCTAGAATCTTTCGATTTCAATTGAGTCTAATTAACAATTTAGGGGTCAACGTATTAATGCCCGAGTCACTGTAGCAATTAATACCCATAAATTCTAAGGCCAAGAATATCTTAACATAAGCCTAAAACCTTGGAATTGATGATAAATAAATTGTTAAACACGATCGAGATTGACTAATATGATTATGATCAAAACATAACAATAAAATAATTGCTACTACCAATCTGCGAATCAAAAGAACTTAGCTACTCATAAACATGCTCAATATCACAAGAAAAGAAATAAAATTCATAAACCTGAATATTACGCTTGAATAAATAAAACCTTCAATCTTGTTGAAATCTTCAAAAACTAAGAATTAAAGCATACTAAATAATGGGAGTTGGTCTCATGTAAAACGCATTTTTCCTAGTGGTTAGGAAAAACATGTTTTTCAAAATCATCTAGCGGTCCTCAACACACTCACTAGAACTTCGTAACACAGCAACTGGTCATCCAAATATTGGGTTTTGATGCATCATGCGCATCGAAATAAGCATATGAAATCAAACACCCATGATCCATGGATTCGTCCATGTTGATTAGATTAAATATAAGATGGAAAGAAACATACCCTTGAAGATCGAATCCATGAACACGGACTTTAGGGTGTTGAAAAGCGAACACCCTCTACCGGTATCCACACGTCGAACGGACTCAAGAACACTTTCTTGATTGATTGCTAGATCCAAGGCTTGATGAAAAACGATTTTTTCATAGGAATTATTTTGCACCATTGATCATTGTATTTTGATGATTCTCAATCTCAAAATAAATAATCTTACATCTCTATATTTTATTGTTTTTAAACAATTGTTATTGATTTCTAAAATCAACATTAGAGGCTGTCAAACCCGGCTGCATATATTTATATGAGGGTTTGACCTAATTACGTTTGGGATCGGGATTCCTTGACAATCAAGAATTCTAAACAAACGGACCAGAATCGGGGGAGGCCAGCCGTACGGCTCACCAGGAGCCGTACGGTGGCTTCTCAGCCGTACGGATGCAGTTCTGTAACTTCCCAGTTTTTAGCCTTTTTCTAATCCGTTCAATTGTGTGTGACCCAATAGGATTATACTAAGTTGGCAACGAGTCCAAACCATTCAGAACCCGTAAGTTATAAGCGGACTCTAGGAAGCCATTATGACTACCCAATTAGTATAACTTTGAAAGTCCAAAGTTACCTTATAGAACATATCACAATCCCTTTGTCACGCGATATCATATTGGACATAAGTCATGGTCCACGTCAACTTACGATGTCCAATGCTTTCTCGATCCCGAGTAAATTGATATGAGCAAATGACATTGAACACATCAATTCATTTGGGTACGGGCCGTACAATATCATCAATCTCACTCATCGAGTGGCCAAGCAGATATATCTCTTGAGAGAGGGACAAATCCCATCTTGACTTATCATTCTTCCCTACAAGAATCCGATTATGCCAATCGTAGCCTTTATAACCACCCGGTTAAGGGTAGCGTTTGAGTACGTCAAACATAATGTTTATCATGTAGAAGACCATAATAATATCAGGTCTAAGGATTCAAATGGTATTACTATTATGTTGGAGTTTATGCCCTAGGCCCTTGAGAAAGGCCTTGCGTTACATCATGTTCTCATTTGTTATGGAGATAACAACTTGGATTATTATATGCTTTGCATGTTTTTATAATAATCCCCTTCCCTAGTACTTATGAAGGACTATATAAGTTTGATCGATTATCATATGATGATCATGTGTATATGATACAAATTAAACTTATGGGTACTTGTTGGAGAACAAATACTGGACTGACCCACCTATGAGATTTATGTCATGGTCAGATGTCATAATTAAATCCCATATAGTTATATCATTTGATATCCTTAGACCTGAGATTATCATGGTCTTCCACATGATGAACAGTATGTTTAACGTACTCAAACGCTACCCCTAACCGGGTAGTTATAAAGGCTACGATTGGCATAATCGGATTCTTGTAGGGAGAATGATAAGTCAAGATAGAATTTGTCCCTCCTCAAGAGAGATATCTTCTTAGGCACTCGTAGAGTGAGATTGATGAAATGCGTGGCACGCTCAAAGAATTGATGTGATCAATGTCATTTGCTCATAACCAATCTACTCAAGATCGAGAAAGCATTGAACATATATAATTGACGTGGACCATGACTTATGTTCAATATGATATCGTGTGACAAAAGGATTGTGATATGTTATATGAGGATAACGAACTTCGTTAAGTTATATTAATTGGGTAGTCATGATGGCTTTCTAGAGTCCGCTCATGACTTATGGGTTTGACCTTGGTTAGACTCATTGCCAACTTAATATAATCCTATGGGGTCACATACAAAAAAACGAATCAAAGAAAAGGCTAAAATTGGAATTGCGTAAAGAGCGTAAAGATCAGAATTAAGGAAATCTGAGAAAATAGAGTTTCTAGAAGGTTGGTCCGGGCGGACCTATGTTGGTCTGGGCGGACCTCTTTGGTGCCCCGGGCGGACCACCCCTCCAGAAAGTCTGTTTTTTCCTGATTCGTATTTTGATGGGATTTGGACTAAATTTCCTAAATGGTTTAGGAATTTTGAGTTTAAATACACCTCTCTTACAAGGTATTAACCTAATTGATATTGTATCATTATTGACAGCCTCCATGTTTTGAGAAACATATTCTTGAGTTTAGATTGAGAATCAAAAGCTCAAGAACCACCAAAAATTCATATAGCATTTGAAGATTAGAAAATTGTATTTTCTAATGGGCCAAAGATTGATATCAATCGTTTCTCTCTCTCTCTCTCTCTCTTCTCTCTCTCTCTCTCTCAGTATGAACATAACTTGCATCAGTTTTTCTTAACAAATTAGCCTTATAATTCCCGTCGAATTTCGACGGGTTATTCACTAGTACTATTAATAGTAATAGTTAACTTACTCCCTCCGTCCCATTACAATTGGCACACTTTGACTTTTTTGGTCAATTAGGTCAATCTTTGACCATAATTTTATGAATATCTAGATATCTCTAGACAATTCTAAAAATTGTTAATGATAGTATTTCTAATAGTGAAACAATAACAATTTTTTGAATTTCATAGAGATATTTAGATATTCATAAAATTATGGTCAAAGATTGATTCTATTGACCAAAAAGTCAAACTGTGCCCATTGTTTTAGGAGGGAGGGAGTATATAGTAACTATTATAGGTAACTAATATTATTAGTACTAATAGTTAAATTATATCATAACCAGGGGCGGATCTTGCATGTAAATAGGGGTACACGTGCACCCGGTCAACCCAATCTTTTAACTTTTTTTTTACTAAGTGCACCGCAAAAAATAATAATTAGAGTGGTAATTTAACTAAAGGGATGTGAACTTAGTAGAAGGAAAATTTAACAACAACGCTGACATAAACGAAGAGCCACGCATTCGCGAAATCAGGAAAAAAAACACAAAACTTACCGACTGGTGTGGCGACCTTTGCTCCGTGAGAGAAAGAAGGAGCGCATATCCGCCTCGATCTTCATCACCAAGCTTCTTAATCCTTTGCACAATGGCACTATTCACTCTTGTAAGCATCCTCAAGTCTCTCATCTATTTTCTCTATCCGAATTGAAGTAAATTGACATCTAGGGTTTGAATATAAATTTGGGGCTTTGATATTTCTTTTCAAATTTCATGGGTGATTTCAATATAATTGTTGATTAAATGTTTGAATTTAAATATATATATATATATATATATATATGTGTGTGTGTGTGTGTGTGTGTGTGTGTGTGTGTGTGTGTGCGCGCGCGCGCGCGTGTGTGTGTGTTTGAATGGTTATTCCATTGATGTTTTTTTTAGGATTGTTGGTGTTTTTGGTTGTTGATTATTGAATATGGACAAATTTCTTATCAAAAGGAAAAAAATTGAGGATGGTGAAACTAGTTTTGGGGTGGGTAATTCCTAGTCAACAATCAGTCCTTGTGATGGCTTCTGCTAGTAAAGAATTTGTTGATATGAGTACTCTTCCTTCGGATCCTGCATTTAGAAAAAGCATTTATGAAAACGCGTAAGAGACAAATTTAATTTGTTAGTTGTATTGTTTTCTTTTATGAGACAATTGTTTGAACTTATGTACTTAATTATGTACTTGAATATAATTGCGTTTTGAAATTTTTTGGTATGAAGTTATTTAGTGTAAATTGTGCACCGGTGTTTGGAAATCCTAGATCCGCCACTGATCATAACTATTATTATTAGCTAATAGCATTAGCTAATATTGGGAATATCATAGGTCACACATATTTAGGATGGTGATGATGTGGCTTCAAAACTAATAATTCTAAAAGAAAAGGCGCATGAATTAAAATTACGAAGTTCAAATTAACAAAACAAGTACTAGTTTAAGCAAGTGAAATAAACTTAAGCCCTTAAATATTATCAAGAAAGAAATCAAGCTCTAAAGTCATGCAAAAGTAAATGAAAATTTGTAAAACATGGGAAAAAGAAAAGAAAAGAAGAGATAAAAAATGCAAAAGGGCGAGAGGCGGGCGGGTAAAAGGCGAGCAAGGCGAACGCCTTGTGAAAAAAGGCGTACATCCGCCTGCCTGGCTACAAAAAGGCGACCGACCCCCCAAGGCGCCAAAAAGGCGAGGCGGGCGGTCGCCTTTGACAACTATGAACACAACAATTAACACCGTTGAAGACTCAGCTGAGTTTGATCCCAGCTCCAGCCCTTGGGTGTGAGAGTAAGATCTCTAACAAATATGCACTGAGAATAAGGTGTAGAGTACCTTAGAGTGTGTGTTTATGTTAGACAACGTGCCTTGCCCAAGGGGGCTGATGAGAGGTATTTAGAGGGGATATATTTGTGAAAGATATCTCAGTGTTAATTTGAACTAAAGTTGCTGAAACCATCATGGGTTGAAGTTATTGAGAGTACTACTCGAATGATACAATATAAATGTAGTTTATTTTGAGAAAAACAAATGTAAGTTTAGAACTAATGACGCCCGAGAATTTGGGGTCGGAATAAGGAATATTTGGCTTTGTCGAGAGCCTGATGAACACAAACACAACATATAACCCCGTAAAGGACTCAACCGGGTTTGATCCCGGCTCAGGCCCTCGGGTGTGAGAGTAAGATATCTGAGGAATATGCACTGAGAATAAGGTGTGGAATACCTTAGAGTGTGTGCGTGTTTAGGTTAGACAATGTACCTTGCCCAAGGGGGCTAATGAGAGGTATTTGTAGGGAGATATTTGTGTGAGAGTAAGATCTCTGAGGAATATGCACTGAGAATAAGGCGTGGAATACCGAGTGTGTGCGTGTTTAGGTTAGACAATGTACCTTGCCCAAGGGGGCTAATGAGAGGTATTTATAGGGGAGATATTTGTGAGTGAGGGATATCTCAACATTAAACGCGTATGTCCCTTGCTAGACATGTGGATGTGCCACGCCGCACGTCCAAATTGGTGGGTCAGAGATAGGAATATGTGAGGTAGCGGAGAATGTTGTTGATGGACATAAGTACGGACCATAGTCGGGTGGTTCGGCGCATAGTTCTTAAAGACCCAAGGCGCACCAAGGCGCAAAAAAGGTGAGCCCGGAGCCTAGGCGCGAGGCGGGTGCGCGCTCGAGTGACGAAACCCGCAAAAATGCTTTAAAATACAAAAAATATAGAAGCATAAAAGAAACAAGCATAAATAGATGTTCAAACAAGCATAAAGAGAAGTTCAAACAGGACTCTTAAGTCTAAATCCTATAAAATGATATGCAATTGTTGGTCATCCTTAGATCCCTTCATCCTTCCCAATCCTCATCTTCATACACATAATCTTCTTCCACATACGTCTTGTCTGCCTCTTCTTCAAATTCCTCCTCGTCCTCTGAGTCTCCATCTTCTTCATCTATTAGGTGAAGAGTAGGCTGATTTCATAGAGGGATTTGATTGATAATATTTTACTTACTTCTAGTCTTCTAGTTTGTGCACCTTTACCATAATGAAAACAAGTTAGACTAAAATTAGCTACTGAATAAATAAAAACTACAGAAAGACACGCACAACAGAGCCTTCCTAGTTTGATTATTGCCACCAAAGCTAACAGACAACTACAACCAAAGTTGCTATCATCGTTTATAACCAATTAACACATGTACGTTACGAAATTATTTTAACGCATATAGTGAGTCAAGGAAAAAACTCCGGACTTAAGGAAATATATATATATATATATATATATATATATATATATTATATAATATATATATATATATATATATATATATATAGGTAGGTAGGTGCTCAAATGAGAACTTAAATATCGTGAGAACCATGAGAACTTAATGTATCCAATGATATATCCAAGTGCACATTGGATATTAGTTTTTACCTAATGTATCTAAGTAATGTATCCAATGATGTATCCAAGTTAAGTAATGTAACCAATGATGTATCCAAGTGAACCATTGGATACATTAGTTTTTACCTAATGTATCCAAGTTCTCACAGTTCTCACGATATTAGGTTCTCACAGGAGCACGACCATATATATATATACATATATATATATATACATATATATATACATATATATATATATACATATATATACACTCCCTCCGTCCCATTTTAAACTTCAAAAAAAAAAAGTGGGCACAAGAATTAAGATGAGAATCTTTATATTATAAAATATAAATAGTGTGGTAGAGTGTTGTGAGTATAGAAAGTGGGTAGGAGAGAGAAAGTGGTGTAGGGAATAGTTAGTGGATAGTTGTTGTGTGTATGACATGTAGGTCCCACTAAATAAAAAAATATAAATAACTTTCCTTGTTTGGATTTTGAAGTTTAAAATGGGACACCCAAAAGGGAAATGTTTGAAGTTTTAAAAGGGACGGAGGGAGTATATATGTGTATATATATATGTATATATGTACATGTATATATATAGGAAGGTGCTCAAATGAGAACCAAATAAAATGAGAACCATGCATAACCACTGGATTAGACACAAAATCAAGTGTCCAGATAATAGACACACACACACACACACACACACACACACACACACACATATATAATATATATATATATATAATACACTCCCTCCGTCCCACTCAAATTAGGACAAATTTCTATTTTGGGTGTCCCATTTGAATTAGGACAACCCAAAAATAGAAGTGTTTTATTTAATGGGAACCACATTCACACTCACAACAACTTTCCACTCATTATTCTCTACCCACTTTCTCTCTCCTACTTCACTTTTCATACTCACAACACCTACTCTACTAACACTTTTTCCTTAATCCCCGTGCTCACCCAAAAATCCTAATTCGGGTGGGATGGAGGGAGTGTATATATATATATATAATATATATATATATATATATATATCTCAATTTCAAAAGAAATGAAGAGTATTAATCGCGTAATTACGATGTAAATCATGTAATTGCCGGTCAATAGATGCTAACGGAGCCTAGGCGCGCTTCGAAACAACGCCTCGCCTAGCACCGCCGAGGCTCCAATGCCGCGCCTCTCTGCGCCCTGGGCCTAGGCGCTTCTAATAACTATGGTTCGGCGCCATATATGCGCGTGATACTCATTAGTGGGATGTGACAGGTTTGTCAATATCGTCAGAGAAGGTACAAATGAGGAGCCCGTAGATTGTAGCTCGGAGGCTGACGACTAAGAGGAGAGGTTGACTCGGGCTCAGATGTTCGCGGTCTGGCTCATAGAACAATTATTGTCTTGTCCAACCAGCTGGTCCGTATAGAGCGACCTTAGGCACGGTCCGCGGGGTCCGGGCTCATCAAGAAAAATGGTAGAAGGAGAATGAGTTTTAAACATGAGAAAAATGATTTTGAAGAATTTCCTTTTGGGTGTCACATTGATAAGTCACATTACCTAAAATGGAAAGTTTTAAATACTTTTTTTATATAGTGGGACTCACTTGTCACACTCACAACAACATCCCCTCATTATTCTCTGCCTCACTTTCTCTCACCTACTTTACTTTTCATACAACACTTGCTCACCTACAAATATTCTTGAATATAAACACTCCCGCCTTAATCCCGTGCATGCCCATTTTGTGCCCTTATTGTGGGACGGAGGGAGTATTTTAGTGAAGCAAATTTTCAAAATTTTCTAGTACTAGATTGGTTCATTTGAAAAAACAAATGAGGGTGGCTGGTCGAGAATTAATAACATTCTAGCTGGTTATGCAATGGCTGAAATCCATCCGTGATGTGCTATGTAATATTTGTGCAGAATTATGCTTTTTGGATATCTAGTTTGTCGATTTAACTATACTGCTTATATTAGATGATGGTTATCTGTAAACCTTATTATTGCTTGTTATTGTTTTTTCTGTATTTTGAAACTTCTGTCCAGCGTAAGAAAATAGATACTCACTACGTCCCGGAAAGTTTGTCTTGTCTTACTTTTTATTGTTAACACAAATGAACTTTGACCATGCATTGGTGTCGATTTAATCATCCTAGTGAAATTCTAAAATTACAATTGTTAAATCGTTAAGTGATTATCAATTACTCCCTCCGTCCCAGAGTATAAGTCCACCTTTCCTTTTTAGTCTGTCCCAGAGTATATGTCCACTTCCTAAAATGGCAAAGAATCTTTACTATTTCTCCCACTCATTCTCTCTCCTACTTTACTTTTATACTCACAACACTAATCAACATACTATTCGCTCACACTCATTCTCTCTCCTACTTTTATACTCAACACTTGCATCACTTCCACCATTTCTTAATCTCCGTGCAAATGAGAGGGTGGACATATACTCTGGGACGGAGGGAGTACAATTTTAGAATTTCATTGTGATTATTAGATTGACGCTAATGTATGGTCAAAGTTAACGTGAGTTGACCCTAAAAAGTCAATCGGGAGTATGTTTTTGCTCCATGGGTATTATTTCCATACATATTTGACCTGCTGAAGTTGTGTCGGTAACTGAGCCTCTGAACTGTCCTTGGGAGTAACAAAGTTTGAACTGTTGCACCGTTATCCTCATTGTACAAAACACACATTAGTAAATTGTTAGTAATATAGCTGCTTGGGTGTTAAGATGGGATGTTATATAAATCTTAAAAGCATAATGTTCCAACTTTTGCACCCCCAGATCTTAGTCAGGTCCAATGACAATTTTATTGATTATGCAATAATAGTTAAAGAGAATTACCAATTTTTTTGATGATCTTATATTTCGTTTCCTATGTGCGAGGAATTTTGTTTGTTTGTAATACTTTTGCGCTGTATCTATATGTTTGTCTCAGTTGCTTTTTATTTACATTGTTCTTTCATTTTGTGCGTGGCTGCGGGCGGGGTGAGGAAATAGAGTGTAATCTTTAACCAATTTTCTTCTCGCGTTGAGCTAATTACTTAATTCGTGATCTTGTCACTAATGGCAAAATCTTATGCTCTTGCAGGTGATGATATGTCAGCAGTGTGGTGACAAAGGATTCGAGAATGCTTTCATTCATTGTGTTGAAGTGCTTGGAGTTTGTAATTCACAGGTACCTAGCTGTTTGCCATTTTAGTTGGTCATACTTTCTGACCTTGCTCCAGACTTTGTTTCTTCTTATACCTCCTTATTCTCTTTTGTACATTACACACCAAGTGGCCTAGCCCTGGCACCTAAAAAGATTTGTTAAGTGAATATTTATTTTTCTTTATTGTTTTTATAGTCTTGTCTCTTGTCAAATGAAACAGTTGTCTTATGGGAATTTTGAGAAGTTAGCTTACGGTGATAATATGAATATGAATTTGATTATATTTTTCGGGAAGAGTAGGCATGAGATTAGACGAGGACAAATATTTTGTTCATATATTATATTAATTCCATAAAAAGAAGAAACTATAATGATCCATTGAAGTAGTATATATAGAATGTGACAAGTGTAGATAAATATGAATATGAATTTTATTATATTTTTGAACATCTAATACGACGTCGTTTTGAGATTAAAGAGCATAATTTTTCTATGACGCCTTGTTAGGTTTTAATTTTTATACCAATTTGGCAATTTGCAACAAAAGGTACACCTGGAATCGGGTTGCCAAACTTACACTCTTGGAACCAAATTGCAAAAGTGATACAAACTCAAGTTTTTAACACATTCTGTAAGAAAAATAATACTTATTTAATAATTATTTGGTTTCCGATTGCCCATGTCTCCATTTTTCCAGGTACTGCTTAAATGTCATCCCAAAAACATTTGATGAGATTGTTCATTGGGTGTGTGATGACTGTAAACAAAGTTTCAAATCAATCTGCATTTCCCAGTCACAACTCTCTTCACATCTCAGATCAGGATAATACAAGTTCAGTAAACAATGAAGAAATCCATTCAAGGGAAAATTTGAAAACAAATAGAGACACTGCCTCTTTGGTTGATGGCGTAGACAGCATTCATTGTCAGGAGACAGCCGTAGAACAAGAACAGACGCATATTCCACTGGCAGATTCTCCAACAAAAGTGAAATTGAGAAAGAGGAAGAAAAGGCACACTGCTTGCTTAGTAGATGAGACAGAGGAAGACAGTGGCAGCAAGGTGATTATAGAGTCTGAAATTGAGCATGTTGAGTTGGCAGATTCACCCATTAAACTTGATTCGAAGAGAAAGAAAATAGAAAATACTGCTTGTTTATTGAGTGGAACGGAGGGAATCAGCTGTTCCGAGGCAATTGGAGAACCTGATCCCCTAAAACAGGATGTTCCACTTGCAGAACTATGCGCCAGAGCAAAATCGGAGAAAGAGAAAAAGAAAAAAAAGAAAAGGAAAAGCAAATGTGTTCAAATTCATCATTGGCCGGGGCAGGGGAAGAGAATAGTCATGGGGAGTTGACAAAAGAGCCTGACTGCCAAGTTATTCCATTGGCAAATTCACGGTGAAAGTAAAGTTGAAGGAGACGACAAATGAAGAAGACACTGGTTTGACCGATCTGAAAGAGAAAATGATGAAAAATAATACTACTTGTTACGTAAGCGAGACAAGAGATGAGGGACTTAAAAGAAACCTCAGTAATTCATGTCACGAGGCTTGTACGAAAATGGACGGTGTTGCTGACTCAACAGACAATAAAAAATGTCGATTTGATATCCCCCTGCAGCTTGTCAAGGCAGATAATAAAAAAGCTTGACACTGTGAATCATGACAAGTTAGTATCTGGGAAATTGGAATTGGATAAGACGACGAAGGACCATAAGTGCAAAGCATTTAAAGCGAAGATGTAGCGTTGATTAATGAGAAAGAACAACCGATGATCAATAAAGAGATTGAACCTCATAATGCGGGTTCTCAGTTTGCAAAGTGTGTAAATAATTCTCAACAGGATGTTTACGTACATGCACAACCTGTCATTGATCCAATATGGACGTAAGTTTTTTTATTTTTTTCGTCGCTCCATACACACACACACAATTTAATAGCAAGTTTGGCCATTGATTTTATAATGCTCTAAGCTCTGTTGACAGGGGAGGCTTTGATATAGCAAACAAAGATTACGAAACTTATGCTGTGGGCCATGTTTCGAGCAAAGTGTGTGGTAA
>JAOWBW010001944.1:0-63995 GCA_026119855.1 Campanula takesimana | reverse complement strand
TGGGGCTCATGGGCCCATCTCTATATGGAAGAGATTTGCCCGAGAATGTTCGGGGCACGAGTCACAGGGACTATTTTGGTCTTTTTGTCACTAGCCTCCAGCTTTGAAGAATGACCCTGATGTGGTTCAGGCGTTGAGGGAGAGATGGTGGGATACCACCCATACCTTCCATTTACCCATGGCGAGGTGACTATGACGCCTACCGATTTTACAGCTTTGACGGGCTTGCCGTTCATGGGGGTGCCTGTCCCTTGGTTTGAGAGGGGCTGCTCGGACTCGGACGAGTTGCTGGCCTTGGTTGGTGACTGTCGGTTCGAGGTTAAGAACTCTCGAGTGACATGGGGGAGAATCCGGGCTTATTTAGCATCTTGATGGCTGAGGCTCGGGGGCGTTACTGCTGATCGGGTTGATGCTGTGGCCCGTTGCTTCATTTGGTACTTGTTATCCCACACTCTGTTTCCAATGGGGATCTTCGGCCTCTTTGGCTCTGCTTGACTTATTAGTGGACTTGGACCAGATCGGCCAGTATAACTGGGGCGCAGCGGGCTTGGTGCTTGTTATCACGGCATGGATTTGACCAGCCGCTCGACTACCAGCTCGTGTTACGGGCTTCAGCTTGCTGTGGGAGGTATACCACTTACTGTCCTTTTATATTCTCCTTGCCTTAGTCATAACTGCCTTTTTTTTCGTTGACTGTCATTAACTTTGTTTCCGCCTCTTATCTACAGCTTTGGGCTTTTGCTATCCTGAATCTGAGGGATTTCAAGATTGCCAAGGAAGGCCAGCCCCAGTATCCGGATTGTACGCGGTGGGCGTATAAGAGAGGAATGTAAAGACTGGCACGAACCCCATTAGTCTTACTTCGGCCCGACGGCACTTGGACACCTGAGGCCTGAGTCTGTTGCCTTCTCTTTGTATCCGTGGAGATCAGTTCAGCACTGGTTTGAGCATACTCTTATCCTACCCGTTCTGGCTTTTGATGAGTTCGGGTGAGTGCATGGCTCTGTACTTGGGAGACAGAGTTATTTGGCAGCATGGTACCCAGGTGACAGACTTTTACACCCCTCCTCGTCCTGCAGTTCCAGACGTTCCTCCTTTTCTGCCTCGTAACTGGAGGTCACTTTCAGAGGCTGATCGTGCGGCATATATGGTAGGGGTTGATGCCGTCCCTATATTCACTTGGATCAGGATTATGGCCTTTTCAGGGAGAACAACTTGATGCAGGGCTTTATGTTCGCTGATCCGAGGAGATCACAGGCTGCTCCTTCGACCCCGCTCGGTTTTACACTACCGGTGCTGGGTATTGTTTTGATCCTCCTTTGCCTCCTCCTTATTACACTTATTCGACTTCGGGGTCTTGAGGAGCAGAGGGAGATTGTTCCTGAGGATATGTCACCGGAGAGAGAGCCTCCCGCTCAGGCTGCCGTGGTATGTTTTTCTGACCATCTTTGCATTTCTCAGTTCCAGTCTTGTTTTTTCTGTTTTGTATTGATGTAATTTCCTTTCCCCGTTCTTTGTTGCAACAGGTGCCCGTAGCTGCTTATAGGCACTTGGGTAGGCAGAACAAAGGGATGAGGCGGAGGCTCCGTCAGCTGGAGGAGAGGGTGCTGGAGCTGTGCAGGGATATTGCTGCCATGACTAGAGACGCTGCTGGTGCTGTCTCTGGTGCTGCGAGAGGAGCTGCCCGAGGTGCTCGGGGCATGGGACGAGGCTGCAGGGATGCTGCACTGGACATTGATGAGGCTGTCTCTTCGGCGAGGCAGTCGCTGAGCAGGAGTCTGAGCCATAGTAGGAGTCTGAGCCGAGATGGTAGCCAGAGCCGGGGCGGCGCCAGTTCGTCAGGGAGAGCTGCTAAGAGGACCCGTCCTGATGTTGTGATTGAGACCTCTGAGTCTGATGATGATGATGATGATGATGAGGATGATGATGACGATGAGGAGACCGAGAGCGGTAGCAGGGGGTGAGCACAGTGTTGGTGATGACGTTGCCCGAGCTGTTGTGGCTGAGAGGATGAGGGATTGAAAACACTTACTTTGCCTGTAATAACATTTAACATGTATTTACAATCCTAGTTATCTTTACTACTCGTTTTATGTTCTTTAGCGACTCGATCTTAGATGTTGACTCTTTACAAACAAATGTGTGCCCAAAGGGTGCTGTTGTCGATGCTTGAACTCCTTTTGTTGCTTGGATTTGATTTTGCTGCAGGTTTGGGTATGTTGAAGTGCTTGGGTTCTGTTCTGAACTGACAAGGGCTGTTTTCTGTCTGAACTGCTGTCAAAGGCCGCGGCGCGTCGGGCCTTGTTATGGGAGGCGCGCGCGTTGTGAAGCCATGGTCGGAGGCGCGCGCTTCTGGACTGCTGAATTACAGCCCCTTTCTTTTCTGATCAGAATGTTCCAACAGCTATAAATTTGAACTATTTTCGACCAGAATGGTCACAGTCATTCTTTTGCAAACACTTTCTCCTCCCAAATCACAAAATTCTTGTCATAATGGCCCCCATGACTTTCTCTTTTGAAGTTTAAGGTTTCCGTCCCCGAGGGTGAGAAGTCCGTTCTAATGGTGGGCGCCGTTCCAGCTGTGGGGTCCGTCTCGATGGTGGAGAAGCGTCCGAGCGTTTTTTATCGTTTGGGAAGGCCCAATGACGATGTGTTGACCCCGTGAGACCGGTGGTTCATGTGCGGGACTATAGACCCGTCATTTTCCCAAGAAGAAGAGAGGTAAAGTAAATTCCTCTTATGTGTGGAGCGTCCCATGGTTCTCCCCGCTAAGGCTCCGCTTGATAAGGTGTAAAAGGAAGGCCGTTGATGAAGCTCCGTCCCGTCCTAGCGTTTTCTCCCGTCTTGGCGGTCCCAAGAATGTTCCGTCCCCGTCCAAGAAGAGTAAAGGACATAACAAGAAGCAATGGGTTCCCAAACCTAAGAGAGATTAGATTTTTCTTTGTACCCCAAGAGATTGCAATTAGACCACTTTGTTTAGGATTTAATAATTTGATGTCTTTTGTTGCTCAATAAATCCGTTGTAATGGTTTGAATAATTCATTGAATGAATAAAAATTGCATTTTGTTATTTGAAGTGAATTGGGTATTTTTGATATGTTTTAGACCGCACCCGAAGGTTGCCTACGTTCCTCCAGTTGGGAGGCTCAGGTCTTCGTAGTTCAAACAAACAAAGACCATTTTTTTTTTTTTTTTTTGTTGTTGTGACCCTGTTTTTGCCTAGACCGCCCTTTCGGGTTTTCAATCTAGCGGGCTTCTTTTTTGCACGTGCTCTAATTTTTGCCTAGGCCGCCCTTGCGGGTTTTCAACCTAGCGAGCGATTATTATTATTATTTTTTTAATGGTCTTTGTTTATTAAGCGTAGAACCTCTTGAGCTTGTCGAGGTTGACCTCCTTTGGCAGCTGGTCACCATCTAAATCCACGAGCCGGACTGCACCACCGCTTAGTATCTTTTTGACCACGTACGGACCGATCCATCGGGGTCCCCATTTCCCCAGGGGATTCATGGCGTTAGGAGGATGTTGTCTTAAGACCAAATCTCCACATTGATGTTTCGAGGCTTCACTTTTTGTTGAAAGCTCTTGCCATCCTTTGCTGATATCCCTCGTGCGTTCGAGTGCCCTTAACCTTTTCTCGTCGAGCAAGGCTAGTTGTTCATATCGACTTTGCATCCAGTCGACCTCGTTGACTTGATTCTCGAGGAGGACCGTAGAGATGGGACTTCAAGTTCGATAGGGAGCACGGCTTCAGAACCATAGACCAATGCATAAGGAGTTTCTCCTGTTGCGGATCGTATTGATGTGCGGTAGTAGCCCCACAATGCTAATGGTAGCTTTTCGGGCCAATCCCTTCCTGTTGAGGCCATCTTCTTGACGATGGTCTCGATGGTATATTGCTGCTTCGACCGCGCCATTTGCTTGGGGCCGGTAAGGAGATGACTTGTGCTTGGTGATCTTGTATTCTACCAAAAGTGCATCCATTTCCTTCTCAAAGTGAGAGCCGTTGTCGGAAATGATTCATGAGGCACGCCGTATCGGCACATGATATTAATCTTTACAAATTCGGCCACTTTCTTGGCGTTGAGGGTTCGATAGGCTTGTGCTTCGACCCACTTTGTGAAGTAGCGACTGCTACTAGGACGAATGACTGCCCATTGCTCCGGCAGGATGAACTTTACCGATGATGTCTATCCCCCAACAAGAGAAAGGCCAAGGTGTGACCATGTTGTAAAGTTGAGGGTGGAGCATGTTGCAGATTAGCGTGGAATTGGCACTTGGCACACCTTTTGACTTTCTCGATACAGTCTCGTTCCATAGTGCTCCAATAGTAACCAATGCGAAGTATCTTCTTGACTAGCATAAATCCATTCATGTGGGACCCACATTCTCCTTCGTGCACTTCACACATTATCTCTTGAGCTTCGGTCTCATTGGCGCATAAGAGATTGATCCCGTCGTGGTGCCTTTTATAGACTCGGTCCCCAATCAGTACGTACCGAGAGGCTAACTTTGCAGAGCTGCTTGAGACTTCTTATTGATGTTCTCGGGATAGGTGCGTCTTTGAGGAAGTTCATGATATCTGAATACCACGGAGAGTTTGTTTGAACCTCGTTGATCTCGACGCTCATGCAATATGCCGGACTGTTCCTTCGAGCAATTTTGAAAGGCTTCACCATTTTTCCTTTGGGCATT
The DNA here is from genome assembly GCA_026119855.1 of Campanula takesimana. Taxonomy (NCBI): domain Eukaryota; kingdom Viridiplantae; phylum Streptophyta; class Magnoliopsida; order Asterales; family Campanulaceae; genus Campanula; species Campanula takesimana. Next base: position 59,303 of record JAOWBW010001944.1, on the reverse strand, counting down.
TCAACTAATGAAGCTATAGTGGCTAGTGCATCGGTGAAGCGATTCTTATCTCTCGGCAGGTAGTTGAAAGTGATCTTTTGGAATTGTTCAACCAGTTCTTCAAGGTGCTGACCATACTGTTGGAGAGTCGGGTCTGGGTTCGCCATTTTCCCGATTGCTGATGATAAGGAGCAAAGAGTCGCCGAACACTTCTAGTTCCGTGACGTTTCTTTCGAGAGCTGCTTCGAGCCCCGCTATACATGCTTCGTACTCGGCAATGTTGTTGGTAGCTTCGAATTCCGGCGTATGGCAATGGGGTGTAGGTGTCTTTTGGATCGACAAGCAATACCCCTATACCAAAACCGTGTTTATTGGCGGCGCCATCGAAAAAAGTTGCCACTTGTCTTCCTCGGTTGTAGTACAAATTAAATGCTCGTCGGGGAACTGTAATCTTCCCCTTCACTTCGTCACACGGGAATTCGGCAAGCTGGTCACTGAACACTTTCCCCCTGACGGATTTTAGTGTGACGTAAGTGATATCATAGCCGGCGAGCATGAAGTACCATTTGGCTATTCTTGTTGACACTTCTTGTCTACTTTGCTACTAGCTTGATCGGAAAAGCTTCCATATAGTGTTTGAGCTTTTGAGTGACCCAAACCAATGCTGCACATGACTTCTCTAAAACAGAGTAGTTCTTTTCGCCTCCTTGGAATCGGTGACTGACAAAATAAATGGCGTTCTCCTTTGTGGACTCTCGCTGCTCTTGTGCTAACATAGCCCCTAGGGCTTCATCATTGACAGTGAGATAAAGCAACAGAGGTTTCTCCTTGTGTGGCGGAACTAGAACAGGAGGGCACGTCAAGTAATGCTTCACTTGATCGAAGGCTTCTTGGCACGCGTCGGTCCATTCTAGAGCCACATTCTTCTTGAGTAACTTGAAGATTGGCTCGCACATGGAAGTAAGTTGGTGCACAAACCGACTGATGTATTGTAGTCTGCCCATGAAACCTTTAATCTCTTTCTGCGTCTTCGGAGGAGGCATGTCAATGATTGCCTTGATTTTGGAGGGGTCTACTTCGATTCCCCTTTCTGTGACCATATAACCAAGAACTTTGCCTCGGATAACCCTGAATGTGCACTTTGCAGGGTTGAGCCTCATCTTGTGTTGACGAAGCCTTTCGAAGAACTTGCGGAGATCGGTCAAATGTTGACCATCGGTCCCTTTGGAGTGAATGATCATGTCGTCCACATAGACCTCGATTTCTTTGTGAATCATATCGTGGAACAAGTCTGTCACGGCTCTTGGTAGGAAGCCCCAGCGTTTCTTAACCCAAACGGCATGACTGTGTAGCAGAAGGTACCCCACGGTGTTGTGAAGGCTGTCTTATGTTGATCTTCCTCGGCCATGAGAATCTGATTGTACCCAGCGAACCCATCCACAAATGAGCGAACCTCGTAGGCAGCAGTGGAGTCGACTAGCATGTCGATATTAGGGAGTGGAAAAATCATCCTTTGGGGAAGCTTTGTTTAAATCCCGGAAGTCTACACAAACTCGGACTTTGCCGTTCGCCTTCCTGACTGTCACAATGTTGGCTAACCATGTCGGATACTCGATAACCTTGATGAAACCCACGCTGAGGAGCTTCTCAATCTCTTCTTTGACCTGCAGAGACCATTCTGGCTTGATCTTCCTGAGCTTCTGCTTTACTGGCCTGGCATCTTCTCTGATCGGAATCCTGTGCTCCGCTACCTTTCTGTCTAAACCTGGCATGTCTTTGTATGACCATGCGAACACATCCACGAACTCCCGTAGTAATGCAGTCAATCTGTCTCTGTCGTCTCCCTTGAAGAAGCTTCCAATCTTGGTTTCTTTTGGCTCTTCTTCGGTACCCAGATTAACAACCTGCAATTCTTCGTCAGCCTTTGGACCATTCTCGCCACGACTACGGACTTGTTGAGCAAGTTCATTTAAGTATGTTGTGTTTTCGTGGTCTATTTCATCATAATTTGAATCGTTATTAACTTGTTTGTTAAGTTCATTATTAGTTAATTCATCATTTATGATGTTTGCAATCTCAGGGTACTCAGAAATATCAAATTTTTCATTAGCAAAGAAAGGAAACACACGCTCGGCTATGGCCTCCAAATCCTCTTGGGTGAGGGTATTAGAGACACTCTCGGACTCGAAAGTAGGTGTAAGCCGCTCTTCCTTCGTTGCTGTGCGGGGTATGCAACCCATTTCTTGGACTAAGAATTCTTCGGATACCACGGGCCCTTTTGTTGAATACCAATTGTTGATCGGCTCGGAGCTTGGCGGGATCTCACTGATAGTCTCGTTCATGATGACGGTGTCATGGATGGCGTTGACTTGGCATTCATTCATTGCGGCAAGCTCTTCAAACATGGAGGCTAAATCTGTCAATTCTTCCCCCACGGTGATTTCTGTCTCGGACTCTATAGTCACCTTCCTTCCCCACCATTCACGGGGCGACATGGGAGTTGGTTCCCTTTCGGATTTCTAGATCTCACAATCGGAGAAGATTTCGAGGCCAGGCTTTTTGACACCCTTATTGTTAACCCATGGTTCGGGAAAGATCATGTATGGAACGTCTTCCCCTTGGCGGACAAAATAACCATTCAACGTCTTGCGGTAAGGCCTTAGATTAGGGACCTCATAACGACGGCCTTCTTTACGAGCTCGGGCCTTTTCGTTTTTGATTGCTTGTTCTTGCTTCAAGTCTTCTTCGGAAGGCTCGTACCCCAAACCGAATGTGTTCTTGACAAATGGGACTTGCACGGGATGTAGGATTCCTTGCTGATATTTCCCTAAGCCTAAACCAGGGAAGTAGTCCATATCCCTCATCATGCGGAGTACTTTGTGATTGTTGGGGGTCCATGATCCGTTTCCCCCTTCTTTGTCAATGGCGTTGATAGAGACGCCGGAGAGAGTGGAGTCTGGTAGACCGTGCTGAACTTGGTGGACGGGCTCACCTTTTCTGTGGATAGTAATGTTTTCAGCCATTACGGTCACTATTTCATCACCGTTTCGGATCTTGACACATTGGTGGAGAGTTGACGGTACGGCATTAGCACTATGAATCCATGGTCGACCTAACAGTAAGTTGAACGAGGCAGGGATATCAAGCACTTGGAATGGAACGGACATGACCATGCTCCCAAACTCAATGTCAATTTCGATCATACCCATGACTGTACGGGCGGTGCTGTCATAACCTCGGATTACTTGAGTAGAAGCCTCAAATCAGAATCTTTGAGCCCCAGTATGCCCATGATCCTACCAGGCATGAGATTGAGTGCGGAACCACCGTCCACTAAGACTCTTGAGACGGGCCTCCCCCTTGCTCGTACCTTGAGGTAAATAGCTTCGTTGTGGTCGGAACCAAACGGTGGAAGGTCCATATCGGCAAAGGTGATGACGTTGCCAAAGTGAATGTGACCAATCATTGCTGTGAGGTCCTCGGGAGTAGTATCGGGAGAAACTGATGTATCATCGAGATTGCGGATGACAAGATCTCGATGTTTCTTTGAGGATGCAATGAGATCCCAAATAGAGATGTTGGCTTGAGTTTTCTTGAGTTGGGCAAGTAGAGGATCTTTGGGAGTGTTGTGAGCTTGCGGCCTTTGAGAAGAGGAGCTCGGTGCGGAAGTGGAAGGGTTGCTTGCTATGACTCGACCGGATCGAGTTAGCATATTGACGTTCCCATCTTGCTTCTTTTTCCTATTTTCTAGTACTTCCCTCATTACCTCATCATAAGTCACTACATAACAAGAATTGTCAAGTTTATTCATAACATTGGGGCCCCCATTCACAATTGGGATTGAATGGGTGGTCCCCTCAAGTTCTCCTATCTCTATTACATTGACATGCTCGTCATTAGTCACTACAAATTCTTTCTTATCTATGAGATCTTGAATGACATTGCGGAGAACGAAGCATTCCTCGGTGGTGTGGCCACTATATTGGTGGTAGCCACAATATTTGTGGTGAGCATGATTGTCGTGGATCGTCTTGGGTTGGTACCCTTGCACGGGTGTGACTTGACCCTTTGCCTTGAGGACCTCGAACACTTCGGTTTGAGTCATGCCTTGGAGAGGCGTGTAGACACGGTCACTTCGAGGCCTTTTCCCTTGAGGTGGAGGAACCTTTTTGTAATTCCCCTTGTCAATAGTGACGGCGTTGACCGAGGCCTCTTTTGTGGAGTTGGAAGCGGCCTTGTAGCGGTAAGTAGGAGTGGTCTTCTTAATCTCCTTGAGCAAGTCATCCATGCGTACCCCCGCCTCATACATTTGGGAGAAGTCGGAGTAGCAAGCCCCACTTAGGTGAGTGCGGAGATCAATCTTGAGACACTTGAGAAAGATGTCCATTTGCTCTTTTGTGTTCGGCCTCTCAACAATTTCGGAGAGTTTGTCATTCCACCTCCTTGTGAAGTCGATGAAGGACTCATTGTCTCGTTGAGTAGTGTTCTCTAGCTCTTTCCTTGTGGGCCGGTGAGTGGTGTTGCCTTGGTATTGGTTCTTGAAGGCAAGCATGGCGGAGTCCCAATCAAGACGGACAGTGAGCGGGAGAGTAGCATACCAATCTTTTGCCGCCCCCTCGAGAGTGAGAGGAAAGCATTGAGCCATCACCTTGGTGGAGACTTTCTTTGGAACCATTGCCCAAATATAAGTCTCGATGTGAGCCATAGGACAAGAGTTGCCCTTGAATTTGCTTATGTCGGGCATCTTGAACTTATCGGGAAGAGCGGCCATAGTACTCATGAGGATGGATGATTGATAAAGGCTTGTGTCGGAGCCTTTCCCCATGTTGAGCCCATTGAATTTTTGGTCGATGTAGGCCATGATAGAATCCACCATTTTGGGCTCATTGTTCTCGGAACTTGGTTCCCCCATCTTCTTAGTGCGGGTGTTGACATAAGGACTCTTGAACAAACCCTCGGTCCATTCGGATTCATCATCATTGTTCTTGTTCTTTCCCTTGGCAAGGTTGGTGAGCTTTTCTTTCATTAGCTCCATTTCGGCCTCGTGGGCCTCCCTTTGGCTGTCGAGGTGGGATTGCCAAATGTCGTCTTTGCTTTGTGCCTCCTTGTTAAGGGTGGAGACTTGCTCTTGGAGGAGTTGGACCATAGTTGAGAGCTGTTCGAGAGACATGGTGTTGCTGCTGCCGGTCATGGTTGGTGTTGGAGCTGTTGGAGTGATCTCTTCACGGACTAACCGATTTGCTGAATCCCGGTAGACTTTGTAAGTACCAATTGAACCTATATTGCAGAAGAGGCCCTTGTCAGTCTTGAGTAACACTTGCGGTCCATGAAGAGGCTTAGAACACACAGTTGGGCACACGACTCGAACCACATAAGAAAAGACTCTTTTTTTTTTTTTATAAGTCGGAGGGATTGAATCCCTTTTGGGGTTTCTAAGAAAATAATGGAATCGTCACACTAGTATATAGACCATCTCGCGGTCCCATATACTCATCGGATTCCATCGCGCTTGTGAATCCTACATGTATCGGGATTAAACTAAATTAATGTAGTAAAGCATACATGCGGGGACGGATTTTTATTTTCGTCCAAAATAATCACTTTTGGGGACGGATTTTTATTGCGTCCCTTTCAACAAGTTGGCATGTATGATTTGAAGACATTAGTTTAGGGAAATCTCGGTACATGGAAACCGACTTGAGTCACGGAGTGTTAGACCCTAACTAGAATTGTGTGGTTTGTGCTCGGCTTGAATATGAGGCTCAAAGGTCACCCCCTGCATGTAGTCTTGAACTACGCCACGGGCTGAGGTTTACCGCTTCGAAAGAGTCAAGGTCTGGTGGAGCTTGAAACTTTCTAAGACGGGCCTCGACGGGTTTGGGGTTGGACTTGTGCGACTCGATAGTGAGCAGTTCATAGGAATATGTGCATGTAGTGTGAGGTCTAACAAGTGACAAAATTTTTTTTTTTTTTTTTTTTGAAAAGAAAGAAAAACACACAAAACACGTAAGCACATAAATTACAACTCCCGAATCACCCGTGTGACCGGTAAATAAAACACAAAATTAAAACAGTCCGAGGGTTCAATTCTGTTCTGATGCAGGCAACTGTGCCCACACCCCACTGTTCTGCTCAGTCACTGAAACCTGTTTCTGTTCTGGGAATCAACCCAGAAGCGTGCGCCTCTGAGTACTGATGTGGGATGCGCGCGCATGGCGCAATGCTCATGGGAGGCGCGCGCTTCTGGGGCACACCTGTCAGAATGTCAGACTTTGGACTCAGGGGATTGCCCTGGTCCCATGTTCATATTGTAACCCCTGCAGAAGTGATTAGTGCCGAATAACAGAAGAAGAAGATGAAGAACATGAAGAAATGGGCGATTCTGGTTCTTGATATGGGATGCGCGCGCCTTAGGCTTAAAAGGCCAGACGCGCGCGCCTCCCCCATCAGGAAACAGAATGCCCAGAAAAGATGTAGATTTCGATCAGAACGCAAGTTTAACCCTCAAAAGTCTCCCCAGCAGAGTCGCCACTGTAGATACCCCGGGGGAAACCACGGCCTTAGGCTCGAGCGCGCGTTGGTTTGTATCCTAGGATGTCTAACTTGTTTTTAGAGTCGCCACCTATGTTTTGAGGAACATAAGAAAAACCTATTGATTGTAGCCTAAGTTTGATTACGAAAACAGAGATTCTTTGTTTTGAGGTTCGGGGGATAGATTACGAGATGGGAAGTACCGAAACACCCATCTCGCCCAACTAAAGTTGGTCTTGCTTGATCAAAATCTACATGAAAAAATGTTCTTCTTCTTCTTCTTTAAGTCATGAAAAGGGGGGGATTTAAAATAGGATTTGGAATGTAGGAGATAACTCCTTAACCAACCTCAATGAGATGAGGTGATCATTAGAGTCATGTCCCAAAATGATTTGGGTGATTGCACATTTGATTAAAGTAAAAGAGAGAGAGGAGATGAAGTAAAAAAAAAAGAAAGGAAAAGATGGACTTTTACCTACAATTTGGAGAACTTCAAACGTTGCTTGATGAAATCCTTGGAGAACCTTTAGAAAGTGATTTTGGTATTGTTTTTGTAAGTTCAATTTTTGGTCTAAGTTTCGATCCTTGAAAATGGAGGTAAAGAGAGGTTTTTATAGGTGAAAGAGGGGTGTTTTTGGTGCCAAAACTCAGTCACCAAGAAATCCTTCCCGGGCGAAATCCTGTAAATTGAGCAAGGGAGGGAATCCTGGCCAGAAATCTGTAACTGACGCCCAGAGGCGCGCGCTTCCTGCTTTGGGGGCGGGAGGCGCGCGCGCCTGGATCCTCCTGTCGGAGGCGCGCGACTCAGAGAAGGCAATTTTGACAGAATGGACTAGAAAATCAGCCCTGTCATTCAGTTTAGTCCCTGGACTTAACGAAGTCAGTCAGGAACTTAACGGAAGTGACAAAAACTAACGAGAAACACTTAAAATGGGGAGAAACACAAAATCAAATGTGCAATCGGGGTGAGCGGTCCAAGGCGGGGTGTCTACAATGCGCCAATGACAATCAAAGAAAGGTCCCTTCACTCTAGTGGAAATGGGACACCTTCACCAAGCAGACAGAATGAGCGCAAGTCAATGTTTCAACAAGAAGAAAAGATCTTCACTGTGCACTCTCAAGCTCAGTTGGTATCGACAGTGGATTCTAGACACGACTGGAGATGTCAACACTCTTAAAGATGTGCATGAAGGAAGAGATCACTCAGTAACATATGGTGACAACAATAAAGGGCACATAATTAGATTTGGACTAATCATAAAAGATAGTCTCAAGCACAACCTGCTCTCCATATCACAATTATGCGATAAAAGTCTGGAATGCCATTTCACTTCAACACACTGTTATATCAAGACTGGCGTTTCTGGACTAACTTTGCTTACAAGGACTCGTAAGACCAATTTTTATACTATTGATCTTACCGCTATAATTTCTATTACTAATTCTTGTTTTGTAGCAAAGAACATAAGTGAATGCAGCTAGCAATGGTATAAGCACCATGCCAGCTTAGTAAGCAGCCTGAGCAGTCTTCCTCCAGCAAGGTTGTTCCAATGTCAAAACGCTTACAACCGCTTCACCTCATGTGTTTGGACCGCTCACTACCGCGAGCATTGGACCAACTTGTGGTATCTTAATGATATCCTGGCTGCTCTCCTTCGAAATCTCCAAACACAGAAGACATCGTTAGAGTTCGATACTTCAACGGAACAGAATTTATGAACAACGATGTCGCTCAATATTGTGAGAACCAACAAGAACCAACAAATGGTATTCTTCACAATTTCTCTGCTGCTGGAGTTCCCCAAAAAAATGGCGTTGTGGAAAGAATCGCTCGTTGATTGATGGATAGACAATGATAGTAGAAGCAGAACTTCTAATGTATTTCCGTGAAGAAGCTGTCAACGGTGCATGCTTTACTCAGAATAAGATCCCTCATCAACAAAGCCTACATCAATACTCCATACGATCTATGGAGAGAAAGAGCGCCCAACATTTCTTTCTTCAAGCTCTTTGGCTGTAAACGCTATATCTTCTACAACAGTAGAGCATAGAGGTAAATTCGACGCCAAAGCAGATGGAGGTATTCTCGTTGGGTATGCCAAACATTCTAAAGCTTTTCGTGTTTTTAATAGAACTACTCTAGTAATTGTAGAATCTGTACATGTTACTTTTGATGAGCATTCTCTCCTTGAGCCACATTTGGCTCCAAATGATTCTGATGATTCTGCTGAGAATGTTGAGACAGGTACGCAGCCTCAAACTGCACCTGCGCAGAATGATAATCAAGATCAAAACCAGAATCAAGGAAGCCCATCTCATGCGCATACACCAGATGCTGCGCCAGAAGTGACTACTCCTGATGCGCAAACACCTCCTCCTGCGCATGATGTTTCTCCACTTCAGCAAATCACTTTTGATGATCTCGATGCTGGAGCAAATGAAGTACCCATTGAAGATCTTCGTATTCCTACCACTCAACCTAACTTACCTCCTGAGGTTCGTGAAGTTAGAGATCATCCAACTTCAAATATCATTGGTGATCTCAATGTAGGGGTTCGTACTAGGAGAGCATCAAACTTCGATGATGAATATCACTCCTTTATCTCTCAAATCGAACCAAAGAAGATTGATGAAGCGCTCCAAGATTCAAGCTGGGTTACTGCTATGCAAGAAGAGCTTAATCAATTTGAGCGCTGCAAAGTTTGGACCTTAGTTCCCAGACCTCATGACCAAGGAGTTATTGGTACAAAATGGGTATTCAGAAACAAGATGGATGAGAATGGAAGCATCATTACGCAAGGCTATAGGCAAGAGGAAGGAATCGATTACGATGAAACGTTTGCGCCTGTAGCAAGACTAGAAGCTATCAGAATTTTCTTAGCTTATGCCTCTCACAAGAAATTCAAGCTTTATCAAATGGATGTGAAGAGCACATTTCTCAACGGTGAACTCCAAGAGACAGTCTACGTAGCTCAACCTCCTGGATTTGAAGATAGCAAATTTCCAAATCACGTCTTCAAGCTTCAGAAAGCCTTATATGGACTTAAGCAGGCTCCAAGAGCATGTACGATACTCTATCAAAATTTCTGCTAGAGAAAGGCTTCAAGCGCGGTAAAATCGATACAACTCTTTTTATTGCTAAGTATAACGATCATTCTTTACTTGTTCAAATCTATGTTGATGATATTATATTTGGTTATACTAATGAGTTACTTTGTAAGCGCTTTGAAAAGCAAATGAAAAGCAAACTTGAGACGAGCATGATGGGATAAATCACCTTCTTCCTCGGGCTTCAAATCAATCAATTGAATGATGGCATCTTCATCACATCAAGCAAAGTACACAAGGGACTTGATCAAGATGTCTGGGCATGAAAATGCTAAAGCATACGACACTCCAATGGCCACCAGCAACAAACTTAACAGACTTAAAAGGTAAGTTGATCAGACTATATCGAGGTATGATTGACTCTCCTTTATCTTCTGCTAGTTGGCCAAGATATGTTGTCTGGATCTGTGCGCACTATCATGCTAATTCTTCAGAAGCGCACATAACTGCTATAAAATGTATTAGATATATTTTTGGCTCTGTTAACCTTGGACTTTGGTACACCAAAGATTCAAATTTCGATTTGCTAGGTTTTTCAGATGCGGACTACGCAGCGTGCACCATTGACAGGAAGAGCACAAGTGGAACATGTCATTTCCTTGGAAATTGACTTGTAGCATGGGCGAGCAAGAAACAAGCTGCTGTGTCCATCTCCACTACTGAAGCAGAATATATTGCTGCTGGAAGCTGCTGCTGCCAAATCTTATGGATGAAGCAACAACCTGTGGACTATGGGATTCATGAAGAAAATTGCCCAATTTTCTGCGATAATATGTCCACCATAGCAGTCTCCAACAATCCTGTCATGCATTCAAAGACAAAGCACATCGACATCAAATATCATTTTCTCAAGGACCACGTGGAAAAAGGAAATATTCACTTAGAGCACGTGGGCACAGACAATCAAATTGCTGATATCCTCACAAAGGCTCTTGAACGCAAAGAGATTTTCTTTCTTGAGAGGAGAAATGGGTATGCTTGAACTTAGCTAATTGTCCATATGATTTGTCAATACTAATGAGTTTGTGTTTACTTGATAATTTTCTAAGATAGGTAATGCCTCATGCGCTTGCGCATATGAAGCGCACAAGATGTTGTGCACAAGGCAAAATTTTTGAGTTTTCAAAGAAACTCTGCGCATTATATTGATGCGCATGAACCTCACGCGTATACCCCGTGGACCTCAGTATATCATTCTTCTGGTTTCTTCTCCCTTAGATCCCTCAAGTGGTCAATGCGCAGACAAAGATTCAAAGAGCAACTGGATGCACAAGCTGCTAGGCTCGATGCGCATGCTAGTATTCTACAGGCATGTGATTGTGCCATTAAGGGGGAGAGTAACAAAGTCAAAGGCAAATAGCTCAAGGGAAAGAAAGAGAAAGGGGGAGAGGCAAAAAGTTAAGGGGGAGAGTAGTGCAAATAGTTACAATTTGATGCTCCCGCTTCTGATATTGAAGCTCTGCGAAATTTGGGAAGCTACAAGATGTAGTGTGCAGAGCTCTCTCGAAGGTAAACACTAATCTTATAATGCATCATTGCTTTTCCCAAAACCTTGTTCAATTCAAACTTTTCATTTGTGGAACAATGAATACATTATTTCACCTCATGCGCATATACTTGACTGCTCATATTTTCTACGCATGATGTTTAAACATTCAGTTTAAACGCATACTTAAACTAAAACTCATATCATTTGTATGCGCTGCATATTATTTCTGTCTTTCCCATACTGTAAGTTAATCTTTTGGATAGACTAGAAATCTATAGCATAGGCTAGTGTGTGCATTGACTTGAGGCATGATTTACCATTTTCATTTTTATGGACATGTTATTATCAAGTACAATGAATTGCCTTTGTTATAGTAGGTAATGGCATCAATCATTTAGGGGGAGATTGTTGGGTATGCTTATCTCTTAGCCCTCCTAATTATGTTAGAATTGATTGATACCATCACTTAAGTATATTCTATGGACTTTAGGACCCTATGTAAGAAGTTTTATAACTTCAATTTTTAGCCAAGTCCTTTTTATAGTATAGGCTTAGATTATAGGACTTGAAGCTTTAAAGGATCGAAGATTTCCAAAGCATGATTCATTTCACTGCGCAGGATGTTCTCTGCGCAGGTCGCCACTGCGCATAGATATCTTGCGCAACATTTGACCCTGCTCAGTTTTCAAGGTCTTATTCCCTAAACTCTGAAGAGATCTTTTAGTGACCAAGCATGGTGCGCATGCTGCCCATGCGCAGCATCCATGCGCGCCGACAATGCGCATACCTTTGTGCGCGGACACTTAACCTTGGTCAAATTCCTCATCTCCTGATCTCATATTCTAGAAGCTTGGAAAGCGACAAGACAAACTACGCTTTTTGGATTGAGTCAGAGTGCTGAGGTGTGCACAAACGACAAAATAAGCACACTCAGCAAAACCATTGGTGGAGACACGCTTCAAAGAAATATTTTAAGTGAAGACAGCTGTCAACCTTCTAGAAGAAGCTTTTGAATTTGGTCTTCATGCTCAGTCTCCAATGGCTCTAAATACCTGCGCACCAATCATACTGTGCCAGGTCATCAACTTTGATCAGAGCCCAAACGGCTATAAAAGACACCTGCGTACCAATCATAATGTGCCAGCTCATCGTCCTTGCTCAGAGCTCCAACGGCTAGTTTTCTTGAAGCTCAGCTATAAATAGCCTGCTCATTCCCATTTCCAAGTTTCTTAAGCTTGCATGCTTCAAGAGCTCGAGTTTCATGCTTCATTGTAAAACCTTGAAGATCTGAAGACTGCTGCTCAATAGCTCCAGATTCCTTAGAACAGCCTTCAAGATCTTCAAACCTTCAAACTCCTGCTCAAATCGCAAAACCCTATATCACCAGAATTCTTGGTGCTCTTCATATTTCATATTCATAGAGCACATAATTTCTATCACACACACACCTCTTGAAGCTTTGATCTTTTTGATCTAACTTCTTGAGATACACCGGTTTAGTCTAGGATTTGTTCTTTATAGATAATAGATCTTGAGTTAGTATTAAGCTCAAATGTTGTAATTTGTAATACTCACTCATATTATAAGATCTCCATTAGAAATCCAAGACTAACCATCTTGGTAGAGGATGTAGATCTTTCATCGATCGAACCTCTCCAAATAACGAGTTCATTATATTTACTGCATATTTCCTGCTTAACTATTTATGAACCGCTTTGTTTGATCTTTCAGATTGCTACACTTTACTGTTGTAATTGTTATTGCTCATTTGCCTTAGAACCATTTTTGCGCCACTCTTTAGCCTCAAACTTAGCGCGTGCGTTTTTATCTCTGCGCAGTATACCCTGCGCATAGCTGCTTTAAATTTCCGCTGTGCATTTCACACTCTTGCTGCGCGCTATACTTAGCCAAAATAAGAGTTGTGCGCATTTGCCATTGAATTGCAAAAGGGTTTGAAAATAATTTTAAAACGCTATTCACCCCCCCCCTCTAGCGATTTTCATACTCTTGTTGCCCCTTTGGGACCAACAATTGTTATTTAGTAATCTCCACATAAAGACTTTTATTTTTGGTTCCAAAAGAGAGTTCTATAGTTTTCTCCAAAGTTTTTGGTTATCGGTGTTTGAAATGTCGGAGAGAAGTCTTTCTGTATCTCTGTGCTTGAGAAGGCTTCGAAAATATCCTGATTTAACTGTGTAATTTCCATGAGGTGTGTGTGTCCATACCTGGTCGTCTTCTCCGTGTATTGGGATGTAAGATGCGAGTATGGATTCCGCTATAAGAGGTGGATAGAGTTGTTGTATCAGAGGGGCCTTCCAAGTGTTGGATTGTCTGTTTATGAGGTCGGCTACCAGAAGGTTCGGGAGACTTGTCTCTAGAGTGCTATTTGGGGTGAAATTTGGGTGGTCTGATATCCAATTGTGTTTGAGAGCCTGTATAGTCTGTCCATTTTTTAGTCTCCAATGAATATTTTTCTTTATCAGTTCCTTACCCCAGATTAGGCTTTTCCATCCCCAAGATCCTCGGTGTGAGTTTCCAAATTCCAGGAATGTGCTACGAGGGAAGTATTTGTTTTTGAGGGATGAACTGATCAAACTATTCGGTGTTGTGATAATCCGCCAGGCCGTTTTCGCTAGACATGCTTGATTTAAGGATCCCATATGCTTGAGCCCTAGACCTCCCAAGTTCTTTGGTAAGTAAAGTTTACTCCAATTTGCCCAATGAATCACTTTCTCCTTGTCAAGCCCAAGCCAAAGAAACTTGTTGAAAAGTCGATGCATTTCTTTGATAAAATGAGTTGGGAATTTGAAACAATACATTGCATGGCACAGAATAGTTGCAACAACATGCTTGATAAGCGTAACTCGGCCCGCTAGGCTAAGGAATTTTCCCTGCCATCCTTGTAGTTTGTGGCGGATTTTTGTCAAAATATCTTCAAAAATTTCCTTCTTTTTTCCATAGAACATCTGGTTGAGACCCAAATATTTACCATCCTTTGTATAATTTGGAATGGATAGGATATCTATAGTTGCTGTTTTGAGTTCCTCCGAGGTTGCTTGAGAGAAGTAGAGGTCGCTTTTTTGAAAATTTATTTTTTCTCCAGCTTGGTGGCTGAAAGCATCAAGAGTCCATTTGAGGTACCATGTAGCGGATAGGATTAGATCAAAGGTAATGAGGCAGTCATCGGCAAAAATAAGGTGGTTTATCGGGGTGCTGCAATTTGTCATTTTTATTCCTGGAATGATCTTCGAGTTGTTTAGGTGGTTGAGAGTAGATGAGAGGGCTTCTGCACAGAGAATGAAAAGATATGGGGATAGTGGGTCGCCTTGTCTTATGCCTCCAGAAGGGGTGAAAGGGGACGATGGTTTACCATTAATGAGGATTGAATAGGAAACTATGGATGTGAAGTTGTGGATTAGTCGTAACCATTTATCACTAAACCCAAATTTTCTAAGCACACTTAGAATAAATTCCCATTTTAATCGGTCATAGGCTTTGCTGATATCCAGTTTGACCATGCATGGAGGGGTTTTTTCCTTTTGGAGTGTTTGATCGTATCTGAGATTTCATGGCTAATCATAATATTTCCACTATAGATCTACCAGGGATAAAAGCATTTTGATTTGGGGAGATTAGTGTCGAAATGATATGCTTTAGGCAGTTTACAAGGGTTTTTGACACTATTTTGTAGATATTGTTGCAAAGGCTTATAGGCCGGTAATCATTTGGGGTAGAAGGTTGATGTTTTTTGGGGATAAGGTTGATGTAGGTGGTGTTTATGTCCTTGGCTGAAACATCATTGTTTAAAATATTGAGGACAGCAATGGTTACCTCTTTTTTTGTTGTCTGCCAAGTTTTCTGATAGAAATCCGCTGTAATACCATCAGGACCCGGAGATTTGTTTTTCCCCATCTGAAAGACAGCTTTCTCTACTTCTGTTTCTGTGAATAGTCTGTCTAGACTTGCCTTTTGTTGATCTGTTAATTGTCCTTGCAAATGCTCTATAAGAATTATATCTGGTTGGAGTGGATGATCTTGGTTCCGAACTGTGGTCGTTGCAGTTGTGTGCTCTTCTTCTTCAAATGTGGTATGAAAATGATTTTCAAAAATTTGTTGAATTTCTTCTTTGTCTTCTGTCCAGCTGTCATCTGGGGCTTTGATTCGGTGTATTCCAGACCATTTTGATTTGATGGAAGCTAGTTTATGAAAGTACCCTGTGTTCCTGTCTCCCAAATTATACCAATTTTGTTTTGCTCTTTGATTCCAGTATTCATGGATTGCACCTAACTGGGTATCCAATCTTTCTATTCGGATCGGATTTTTTGGATCATGTATTGGGAGGGGGGGGGGTTGGAATGGGAATTTAAGAGGAGTTTTTGGAGATGTTCAATCTGTTGCCGGATGTGATTTGTAGTTTTTTTGATATGTCCAATGTTCCCCCAAGTCCATTTCCTGAATAGAGCGAGGATGGTTTTTTGGTTTTGGATAAGGTTTTCTAGGGGGTTTTGACCTCCCTCAGATTTCCAGTTCTCTCTCAAGAGATTTTGACTATCATTAAACAAAAGCCAATAGTTTTCAAACTAGTGCCTTTTTGGATAGTGGTTTGTTTCACTGAGGGATAGAATGATTGGACTATGGTCAGACCTGGTGATAGGAAGGGTGTAAGTGTAAGAGGCGGGGAGGAGAGTATTCCAATCTGTGCTACAAACTGCTCTGTCTAAGCGGACATAAGTGTGGTGATTCGTCCAAGAGAAATGGCATCCTCGGTTTGGGACTTCAAGATAACAAGTACTATCTAAGAAATCTCGAAGATGTTTCCACCCCAGTAGCGGGTAGCCGAATGAGTTTAGCTTATCATTCGGGTATAAACCTTGGTTAAAATCCCCAATTAAACGGATGGGACCTTCTAATAGGTTTAAGGTTGCTGCTAGTTTTTCCCAAAACGCTTTTCTTTTTTGCTGTTTCGGTTGCCCATAAATAAATACCATCCACCACCAAGAACCATTGTAGCTTTTAACATATGCTATAATATACCGCTTAGTTGCTTCGGTTACATTTACATCATAGTTATCTTTCCAAAAAAGACAAAGACCTCCACTACGGCCTCTAGAGTCCACCCCATGGCTATAAGGAAAATGCCAGGTATTTGAGAGCTTCTCTACTTTTTCATACAACATTTTTGTTGCACTTAAAAACAAAAAATTAGGTTTATACTGCCGGACCAAACAGGAAACTTCTTTTACTGTAGCAGGCTGGCCAAGGCCTCTACAATTCCAGGAAAGTGTACTCATTTCGGTGCAGGAGGTTGCTTGGGATCAACCTCCGAAGTTCCTTCAGTTGGATTCAGGTCCAATTCCCCCATATGGACTCTGACAAGATCATCAAAAGCTGAGCTGATAGTGACTCCTTCATTCGGTGGGGAGCCTGTCTCTTCTTGGGAGTTGACGGTGAAAATGTGTTTGAAGATTCGATTATCGGATCCCTCTTCTGTGGTGGTGGATATTTTTTAACGTTGGCTACCGATGTGGTTTATGGTGGTTTGGAATTTCCTCTTGTATTGGTTCTCAACACTAGACAAAGATTCTTCACTGAGTTCTCTGTATCCTGTCAAGGTTCTCGGGTCAGACTCCACTGAAGTTTGGGGTAAGTGGCTTGGTTGACTGGGATCAAAGTTTTGTTTTTTCTTTTCAGGGTTGTCATTGTCTTGTTGTGGTTCAATTTGGTTGTTTATTTGATCAGGTATCGGTGTGAGTGTTTCTGTGATGGTTTTTCTAGTGGTTTGGAGCATCGGAAAATCATCAGAAGGTGGGTCTGGGTGGGATGGGGTGATTTCTTGGTTATTTGAAACTTCTTGGAATATTTTCGACGTTTCACCGGCGCCGCGTTCCCATTGTGGTCGTTCCTGTTCATCACTGTCGTCGTCCTCCTCTTTTTCCTGTTCTGTGATTGGGCCTTTAAGCTTTTTGGTTTGTGGGTTAAGGGGTTTGGGTTATGTGATGGGCCTTGTTCTCTTTGTTCCCTAATGACAATGCCTGTTGTGGGCCGATTCAATTTGGGCCAAAGAAAATCCTTTATGCCGGCTCTTTGTTTTTTGTATTTTTGGTAGGCTTGTCTTCCTCGGGCTGCTTTGAGGGCCTCATTTTGGTGGTTCATGAGAGTTTGGATAGCTTGTCTGAGAATATTTGTGGTGTTGGGTTTTGTTTTTGGTGGGTTGGGTTGGTCAGTTTGCGGGTGAGGTTGAGATCCGTAGTGAGGTTCCTTCAAGTTCGGATGGGTGGATTTACTTTTTAGGCTTCTCTTATTCGACTGGTCCATATAGTATGGGTCACTCAGCATCCGATTTCCTAGGCCCAACAACAACCGGTCCCCTTCTCCCAAGTTTGGATCCATAACATTATTTACCCCCATTCTTTCTTCCGTGGCTGATTGGGTTGTATTGTCTTGTGGGGCCCCTTCATCTTCTTTGGCGGGTGACACTGTTAGGTTTGGGTTTGGTATATTGTACTCCTCCAGGAACTTTTGAAGTAACTCTTATTGTTCTCTTTCATTTTCCGAGGTCTAGTTTGTTTGGAGAGAGTGTATGACGTCACACTTAATATCTTGACAATTTATTTCATCCTCTGCGTAAAGATCTCCCACTATCACTTCAACATTACTAACCATAAATGGAGTCGTCATGTTTGTCCCCTCTTTGTTCCTTCTGTCTGGGGAAGTGTTTACACAGTTCAGTGGGTGGGTTGTTTATGTCGTGCATTGACTGCTCCCTAGGGTTTTCCAAGGGTGGTATAGGGTTACTGTTTTGGGGTGGCATTTCTGGTGGTTGAGCATGGTGGTCCTCATTCATTGGGAATTCTAGGTCGTCGTATAAACCTTGTTCATATTCGTCCACCCATCTGTCTGGATCATCTTCATATTCTTGTATAAATGTTGGTGTGGTGGGGTCAGAGATTTGCAAAGGATTTTGAGGGTTGGGTTGTGGTTGGATCAAAGCAAAACCAGGCGGCTCTTGGTAGTTTAGAAAATCTGGAGTTTGTAGAGGAATAAGATGTCTATCTCCCAGAGTGATTCTCGTGGACCTACGCTGGGGTGTATGGTGATAAGCTCTATTTCTTGATTCAAAAAGATATGCTGGATTTGGACCAACTTCAGCTCTAGTGGCTAAGTTGTGCTCTATGCTGATTCTGAGAATGGCATTATCAGAGTCTAAGGTTCTTCTATACGCTGGAAATGGACAAGAGTAGTAGGTGTGACCTATCCTTCCACACTCTCTACAAAGTTTAAACACTCTTTCATATCGACAAGTAATCCAGCTATAGCCTTCACCCAAATCAAGGTAGAAACCTGGTATCAGAGGTTTAAGGGGGTTAACCATGATCTTAACTGTTGTATATCTCATGTTTGTGGGTGAATAGGGCTCCCAATCAACAATGTCAACCTCTCCTAGGTAGCTGGCCATTCTTCTTGCTGCAAGGGGATTAATGTATTCTTGTGGGAGGTCATGAAACTGGACCCAAATGAGAGTGTTTGTGACAGTATATCGAATGTATATTGTGTTAGGAATCCATATTTCAAAAGCAAATAAAGCTCCTTCTAAAGCCCAAGGTCCATTGTTCAGTATGAAAAATCTATCTTCTGGGTATTGGAAATTAAAGAAGTAGGTTTTACCTTGATTTCCTTCAATGATAACTCGACCATGGAGGGTCCATGCCTCTTCCACTGCGTGTTGAACCCTTTGGGGACTGAATGTTCTATCATCTATCTTGAACCCGATTAGAGATCGGTTGAGCTCCGAGATGAGAGATGAGTTATCATCTCTCTCTACTCTTGTGACAATGCCACGTGTTTCATTTCTATGAGTTGGGGGGGGGGTGAAGATGTTCCCATGGTGGTACTCCTTCTAGCTCCTCTCCTGAAAAAACTTCTTCATTTGGTGGTGTTGTGTTTGTCCATCTCATCTCTCTTGGGTTGTTTGATTGACTCATTTCTATGGTGGTGGTAGTCTGAGAAATCGAAGGTTGGAGGTGGCTAGGTGTGTTGGTGGTGCTGGTGAGGGTGGGAGGTATTTGGTATTAAAGAAGTGGCGAGATGTGATGGTGAGTTAAGTTTCCTGAGTTTGGTTGTTGGGGTAGTGGGAGATGGAGGCGGTTATTTTTAGCTTGATGTGATGGTGGGAGTTGCGATCGGACTATCCTAAAAGGGATTTGGTTAAGATGAAAACTGCTCCCTTTTTTGGGAGAGAATGCCACTGTTCAAGTGGAGTTTTTTTTGTTTTTTAATCTTAGCCCTTTTTAGCAACTCAAAATATCTCAACGCTTTTGACCTTCTAAAATATTTCACATTCTATGAGGGGTGTAATTGTAAATAAGTATTTTAACTTTATATGATTGTTATGCCAAAACGACGTAGTTCTAAGTCCATCGTACTCAACAAATTCCACCTAGGCAATTTTTAATTTCACATGCTTAATAAGCAGCTTAGTCAGCATTTCTGTTATGTTTTGGATGAAATGTTAACGGTGTCCTAATATCCACTCATTTTTCTTAAGTACGGAGGCTAATATGCAATTAACTTGTATAAGTATAAGGGCACATCTGCATCCTTAACCTAAGTACAGGGGCATATTCTATATTTTTCCGAACTTTTGATGACAAAGTTGTCCAAAACACTGTTCATTGTTTGCTATTTATGGAATCAAGCAAACTAAGAATCTTTAAGTGAGACGTACCGAAAAAGAAAGTAAAAATCTTTACTGAGATGATGGTGAATATATTTATATATTTATACAATAATAACATGGAGTCAAATATGAACCTTTTGAAAAAACAACTAGCTAACAAACGGGTCGAAAGGTATGAAGTGGGCACGGGCAGGCTGAACCCAATGCTTAGGCTTATGTGGGCTCACTTCAAAAGGGCGGAGCCAAGCGTGCCGTTTGGTCAGCCAGAGTTTGTGCCCAAGCGACATCTTGAGCAGGTTTAAATTTCTCCGTCGTTGAAGTTTTGGGTTGGTTACCCATGCCGGCTAGAATTGAATTAAGTGGTTTAAGATTTAAAAAATAAAATCCATATGATATTAGGATTTTATTTCAGAAAGTATTAAGATCGATAACCGACAACATTACATATTCCAAATTGCCCTAATATCGTACATACACAGTAATCGGTATTGAAGAAGGAAACCTAAGTCAGATTGAAATTACCTCAACCTTCCACTGTAAAAATTAACATCACACCTCTCTCTCTCAGAAGAATTCCATCTACTGATCTCCGGCGATGGATAAATCTAAGCGACGTTTTTCAGGCGACATCTCGCCGGCGACCACCCTCCATAAATCCAAGCGACTGCGATCTTCTTCAATTACCTTCAACGAGGACATCTATACCGAGATCTTACTCCGGTTACCGGTAAAATCTCTTCTTAAATTCCAAACTGTTTCTAAGTTATGGCTTTCTATTGTCTCTACTCCCCAATTTCGTAAAAATCATGCTTCCCGAAAATACAGATCCCCTGCTGCAACGGGTCTGTTCTTCCCAATCCATCAATTTGAATACGGATTCCTTCCCATCCGTCAAATTAAGCAGCCACAGATTATCTTTAATAATAGTCCCCTCCTGAAACGGCCAGATGATTGTAAATTTATGAATTGGACATGCATATCATCTTGCAATGGCTTGCAGCTACTCAAATCGCCAATAAGCAAATCACCAGATCATATCTACTACTGTGTTTACAATCCCACTACCTATCAATACAAAGAATTACTTGGAATTCCGCCCTACATTAGCGAAAGTGAATTTGTTTGTGCAAGCTTAGCTTTTGATCCTTGTGAATCGCTTAATTTCAATGTTATTTTCTTGTGGGGAGATAAATTTTCCAAAAACTTCCAACTCGAGGTTTACTCATCTTCAACAGGCACCTGTAAAGCACCGGCTAGTAATACTGTCGTTGGAGATTTTAGTTATAATTATAATTGTGGAATTTTTTGTAATGGTGCAATTCACTGGCTATCGGGGGATGCTAAGGTGATTGTTTATTTCAATGTTCATACTGAGCGCATAAAGCGACTCAAGACTCCACGGTTAGCCCATCAGATTCATTACTTTGGAGAATCGCAGGGCCGTTTATATTTAGTTAACACTAGCCTTCAGTATTTCTACAAAAGTTCACGCCTCAATGTCTATGAGTTGAAAGGAGATTATTCTGGTTGGTCTGTGAAATACCTAATTGATCTTGCTTCCATAAAATCAGCGCTTCCGAAACAAGTTTATCAACGACAGGACCATGGAACTTTTATGAGTATTTTTCGGGATGCAGAAGATGGTAATGATTTGACTATGGTGCTTTTCACTTGTAACGAGTGGGTGGAATACAACTTTAAGAAGAAGACAACAAAGAGGCTCTGTGAATTTGTGCTGCCAGAGCTATGCACTTCTCATTTTCCTTGGGATGACGATTTCAAAACCCATCGATTCATTGAAGATCTATGCATCTATCATTTTCCCTGGGTTTACGGTTTCAACACCCATCAATTCATCCCGACTCTACTTGCATTTGACTAGGTCTCGACAGTATCTTTTCTTTCTTCCATGATCATTGATTTGTAATTTATTATATTTAGTAACGCTATCTTGTCTTCTGATGATGTTATTTTATTTTTCTATTTGGAATACAGAGTAATATGTTCATATCCCATTTATGCCAGTAGTTGACTATAATCCTCTTGAGCACGTTCACCCCAATTTGTAAGCATTTACTTATGTTTTTGCTGTATTATCTAATGGTGTTAAGTCACTCGATTTTTCTTAGGTAAACGTATTGATGTTGGCTTTCTTCAAGTAAAACGGATGATGAGCGAGTGATGAACTTCATCTTCTCATATTCTTATTTCACATGGTACTAATCTCCTCTCTTGTTTATGCATTTGTTGATTTGATATTTGAACTCTTTGTACTAGTGTGGAAGGGCGAATTGCATTTTGGGCCCCAAAGTTTGGGGGTGTTCACCCCATTCAATCACTATTTGCGTTTTAGGCCCCAAAGTTGTGATTCTGTTAGCATGTTTGGTCTTTTAACCAGTTTTGTTAGAAAAATTCGTTAAATAATCACGTGCGAGCCACATGTCACTTAACGGAGGATGTTTTTGAACAATAATTCATTAATTGTTATTTTAAAGAAAATTGAATGCAATGAATAGTAAAATTGGAAAAATTTTCATTTAAGGGCGTTAAATGAAATTTTCTAAAGTAATAAGATAGAAAATAAAATTTACTTAAGAATATTAAATTATCGATAAATAAATATAAATTTCGCTATAAAAACAAGGCATTTAATGCTTTTCTCAAGTACTCCCTCCGTCCCTCTTTAACTTACAAAAAATGGGTTGCGCACATTAATTAAGGAAAAAGTGAAAAAAGTGATGTATTGTGAGTGTAGATGGTTGGGTGGGAGAGAAAAAGTGAGATGGAGAATAGTTAGTGGATAGTTGTTGTGAGCATGACAAGTGGGTCCCACCATTTTAAAAGTATTAAAACATTTCCATTTAGGATTTTGTAAGTTAAAGTGGGACATCCAAATGGGTAATTTTTGTAGATTAAAGAGGGACGGAGGGAGTATAATTTTATAATTTGACTATTTTAATTGAAAAGCCAGTAAAAATTGCCAAAAAAATATACTCCCTTCGTCCCAGCTCACTTGACACTTATTTTCATTTTGATCTGTCCCAACTCACTTGACACTTCCCAAAATAGCCTACTTTTTTTAATTTTATATTCACTCTATCCCACCACTCATTCTCTTTCTTCATTTTCCACCACTCAATTTATTCAACCAACACTACTATTTACCCCACTCATTCTCTCTCTTCATTTTCTACCACACATTTTTCTTATTTTATTCTTTTTCCTTGGTTATTGTGCCCAGCTCTTGGGTGTCAAGTGAGGTGGGACAGAGGGAGTATGTTGTAAATTTAAATATTAGTTTTAATATTAAAAAAGAATCATATCAATCAGATATGTGTAGCTCCAAAAATATCTTAAAACGTCCCTTAAAACGTCATGTGCTAGTCACAAGACATAAAATCTGTTAGAAAACTAACACACAGTTACTTTTGTAGTCGATTTGCAACAAAATGACAAAGTGAGTATACCAATTGGCGAAATTGAAAAGACAGCATCAACATTGCAAATATTGGAAAAAGTCGGGAATCAAATTGCTATTAACCCTAAAAAAAAAAAAAAAAAAAAACTCAAATTCCAGATTGAAATGGATTAAAGTATCCAATTGGAGTATAATCTTAAAAAAAATCCACATGATATTAGGATTTTATTTTTATTTTGAGAAAATATTAAGATTGATAACCGAACCGCCATTGTTTGGTTCAGTTTGAATCATATTGCGGTTTAGTAATGTGATTCAGACCGCGTTTTTAAACCGTGGTTCAAACCTTCATGGGATCTTATATTAACCGAGCCGGCTCGATCAACTCGAAAAAGCTCAAGCTGGGCTCGAGTTGTAACTCGACTTGAGTTGAAACTGAGTTTCAAGCTCGTTAAGTAATCGAGCCGATTTTAGTCGTGTACCAAATGGTACAATCAAAATAACTACTCCATCCGTCCCTGAGTAAGAGTCCTACCCCTCATTTGCACGCTTATTAATAAATATTGGAAGTGATGTAAATGTTGTGAGTGTAAAAGTAAAGTAGGAGAGAGAATGAGTGGGAGAGAATAGTGAATTGATTGGTGTTGTGAGTATAAAAGTAAAATAGGAGAGAGAATGAGTGGGGTGAATAGTAAAGATTCTTTGCCATTTTAGGAATAGGACTCTTACTCTGGGACGTACTAAAATGGAAAGTAAGACTTTTACTCTGGGACGGAGGGAGTATGAAAGTATGAAACTCCAATTCCTGATTGGAATGGATAAAAGTAGTCCAACTTTTTTTTTCTTTTCGAAATAAAAGTGGTCCAACTTTACAATTAAGAAAATCCATGTCATATTAGGATTTGATTTTTATTTTTATTTGAGAAAATATTACTCCCTCCGTCCCAAATTAATGTTTTTACTTTGACTTTGCACGGAGATTAAGAAAAAGTAAATGTTGTGAGTATGAAAAGTAAAGTAGGAAAGAGAAAGTGGGTAGGGAGTTTTTGTTGTGAGAATGACAAGTAGCCCCACTTTCCATTTTAGGTAATAAAGTAAAGTAAGAACCTTAAATTGGGACAGACTAAAAAAGAAAGTAAGAACCTTAAAGCGGGACAGAGGGAGTAGGATTTTTTTTTTTGAAACAAAGAAAATATTAGGATTGGGACCCACTATGGTGCTTTTCACTTGTAACGAGTGGGTGGAATACAACTTTAAGAAGAAGACAACAAAGAGGCTCTGTGAATTTGTGCTGCCAGAGCTATGCACTTCTCATTTTCCTTGGGATTACGGTCTCAGAACCCATCGATTCATTCAAGGTTATTGTTAGAGATAATGAGATCTCCACAGATGCCAAGATTAATGCTATTCACCATGTCAAGAATGAGCTGAATCATGATGTTATGAAGTACTTAACGAAGACTATAGCAAACGATTATGGTATTAATGCTGCCATAATAAGAGATGGCATGTGTGTAAATAGTCTAGTTAGTAAAGGATAGTTTTGTAATTAGGTAGACTATTTATTGTTAGTCAGTTTGAGTTGGTTAGTTAGTTACTTCATACAGCTGTAATCAATTCTCTCTCTAGTTTTCTCTCTCTAGAAACATTTTCTTCATTGTAACTCAAGTTCTTACTGAATCAATGGAATCTTCTTCCAAATTCAATCTCTGTTTCAATCTTCAAGTTGATATGGTATCAGAGCAGTTCGATCGCTAAGTCGACTGCCTGATTCGCCATTTTCTGCCATTTTTTTCTTTCAATTTTTGTTTTTTCTGCAAAATTAGGGCTTCATATCATCAAGTCTTCATCGCTCGATTGAAGATCGTCAAAGCCTCATCATGCCTTCCGCACCTGATTCGAATTCGTCTGGATCAAATTCTTCGAGCTCGTCATCAGCAACCATTTGGATTGGATTCCAATATGCATCCATTGTTCATACATAATAATGATCATCCAGGTTTGATTCTGATTTCAATTAAGCTTACTGGTAGTGAGAATTACAGTGCTTGGAAGCGTTCTATGGAGATCGCTCTATCTGCTAAAAATAAAATTTGTCTAGTTGATGGAAGTTTTTCCGTTCCTGAAAGGACTTCTGATGTGTATAATCTTTGGGCTAGAGCAAATGATATGGTAATTTCTTGGTTGTTCAATGTCATGAATGAAAACATTAGCAATAGCCTACGATACGTTACATCTGCCAGTAATGTTTGGACTGAATTGAATCAGAGATTTGCTAGTATTGATGGCCATAGAATTTTTCAATTAGAGAGAGATTTACACTCATTGGAACAACATCAATCATCTGTTGAGATATACTACCACAAGTTAAAAGGACTATGGGATGAGAGCATTGCCTTGGATACTATAATTGCTTGTTCATGCAATAATTGCATTTGTGGTGCAAACAAAGCTTAGGAGGAGAGAGAACAGAGGAAACAGTTGATGCAATTTTTGATGGGCTTACATGAGAGTTATCTCAACATTAGAGGACAAATTTTGAGAATGAAACCTCTTCCTACTGTTAGTGAAGCCTACTACATGGTCAGGCAAGAAGAATCACTAAGGCAGGGGTATATTCCTGAAAATCTATCAGTAGCAGCAGCCATATCTAGTCCTCATGGGAATTTTTCCACTCCAACACATTCTCATATCCCTCCATACTCAAATGCCAGTAATTTTGCTGCTGTCTCATACCACCAGGCTCCAATGCCCACCTGGTCTAAACCACCTTTCAAGAAAGGCATATTCTGTAATTACTGTAATAGAGAGGGTCACACAAAATCTGAATGCTACAAGTTGAATGGATTCCCTCTTGGACATCCAGCATACCATTTGAATAAAGGAAAGAACATTAAGACAAATGACTTCACCAAATCTGTTGGAGGTGGTTCTAAGGCCATGAATGTTGCACAATCCTCAGCTGATCATGGAAAAGGGAATGTAGGTCTCTCAGATTTTGAACAGTTGCAAAATCAAGTTAATCAGCTGATGTCTTTGTTGAAGGTAAAGGATAGTCCAGAAGATCACTTAGCCAATCAATCTTCTGGAGTTGGGGCACATTTGGCAGGTTTGACCTATTCTTTTACTCCCATTCAACCTGTTCTTGCTTCTGTCTACACTACACATACTTGGGTGCTTGATTCAGGTGCTACTGATCACATTTGTAATTCCCTTCTTCTAATGCATGCTATCACTAATCTCAATGTCCTTATCGCTCTCTCTCTTCCAAATGGAAATTATGTCACTGTCCATAAAATGGGTTCTGTTCATGTAACTCCTGATTTGTTACTTGAACATGTTTTCTATGTTCCTAATTTCCATTTCAATCTTCTTTCCATCTCCAAATTGCTCTTACAATCACCATTCCAAGTTTCCTTTACTAAATTCAAATGCATTTTCCAGGACCAACACTTGATGAAGGTCATTGCCATTGGGGAAATGCATAATGGACTGTATTTGCTTCATGGCAGTCCTATCAATTCATGTGTCAATCATGCTTCTGCAGATCTTCATTCCTCTTCTAATCCCACTTTATGGCATCAAAGGCTGGGTCACTGTTCTTTAGAAACTCTTTTGAAAATTCCTAGTTTGTCCTCTCATTTCAGTTCTAAATGTAAAAATGATATTACATATTGTTCTATCTGTCCTTTAGCTAAACAGCATAAGCTACCATTTCCTAAGTTCTATAAAAACCAAAGCTCCTTTTGATCTTGTTCATTGTGATTTGTGGGGTCCATATAGAGTTTCAACTATGAATGGTTGTAAATACTTTCTCACTCTTGATGATTTTACTAGAAGTGTTTGGACTTTTCTAATGCCTACCAAACAACATGTTTTCAGTCATCTCAAATCCTTTTGCAGCTATGTTCATAATCATTTCAATACCATCATCAAACATGTTAGAACAGATCATGGGACTGAGTTCTTTAATCAGGAAGTAAGGTCTTTTCTAGCCAATCTTGGCATTCTTCATTTTAGTTCCTGTGTAGACACTCCACAACAAAATGGAGTTGTTGAAAGGAAGCATCAACATCTTCTTAACAGCAAGGGCCTTAAGATTTCAAGCTCACCTTCCAATTCATTTCTGGGGTTTTTCACTCCTTGCTGCAACCTATCTTCTAAACAGAATTCCCACCAGTGCTACCAATTTTAAGACCCCATATGAATTGTTGCACAATATTCTTCCTAATTATGGTCATCTTAAATCTTTTGTATGTCTTTGTTTTGCCTCAATCCATTCTTCTGACAAGTTTGAACCAAGAGCAATAAGATCACTTTTTCTTGGCTACCCATTTGGACAAAAAGGATACACTTTGTACAGCTTAGAAACTAAACAAATATTTGTATCCAGACATGTTATTTTTCATGAACATTCTTTTCCTTTTGATCCTTCCACTTCTTCCCATATCATTCCT
Organism: Campanula takesimana; assembly: GCA_026119855.1. Lineage (NCBI taxonomy): Eukaryota > Viridiplantae > Streptophyta > Magnoliopsida > Asterales > Campanulaceae > Campanula > Campanula takesimana. Next base: position 31,644 of record JAOWBW010001944.1, on the reverse strand, counting down.
TCTCCTACTTCTCTTCCCTGGCCTGTTGATGATGCACAACCCAGTACATCTTCTCAACCTTCCAATTCCACACATTATGATTTTATTCAATCCAGTCTTGTCCATCTTGATCCTGTTCACTCCAGTCCTGCTTCTCCTATTGCTTCTCCCATTCCTTCTCCTGTTGTTCCTCTTGTTGACAATAATCATGTTCTTCCTAATGTTCCTAGGACATCCACTAGAATTAGACATCTTCCTTCCAAACTCACTGATTATGTTGTGTCTTCTATCTCAAAATATAGCATACACAATTTCTGTTCCTATCATAACTGTGCTCCTTCCACTCATCATTTTCTCAATGCATTAGATTGTGTCTTAAAAAAATATGTTTTTTTATAAAAATATCAAACCATATCACGACCTATCTAGTTTGATTCGTCTCGTCGAGACGAACACGACAGTATTTTTAAATTTTTTTCCGAGTTATAAATCTCAAGATATAACATTTTAAAGTTATTGGAGGTTTTATTTTTTAAAGAATGCCACGTGTCATGTTTACATTTGTGGTGTATAGAAAGATTATGTACACTTAGGGGCCGTTTGGTAGGCCGATAAAAAACAGTATTGTATTAATAATACGAGATAAGGTTGTTTGGTAAGATTTTAGGCTTTTGGATTAATAAGAAGGGCTGGGCCGATAAGGAGCTTATCCCCCGATTGTTATCCCAAAAAAAAGGGTTGTATAATTTATCGGGCTAGCTCGCGCTAAAAAAATACCGCGTCCTTTTTTTTTCTTTCTCATTTTTACCCTTTACCCTTATTTATAAAACCAAACCCAAGCATTATAACGCAGCTCGTCTTCTTCTCATCTTCTCTCTCGGCGCAGGCCGCTTCACGCACGAAGGCTACAATTGACGATAGAGGATCTTCAAAAGGTATTTCTTGTTCCATTTTTCATCTTTTCACTCTATTCTTGCTATCTGCAGATTCAAGTCTTTCTTTGTCTTCTCCTAATCTTGTTACATTCTAAGGTTTTAACTTATATTGAGATTCTTTCTTCGTTGTTTGTTTCAATTTCTAACTTCGTACGAGAAATCAATTTTAATCTTTCAGCAAAAAAAAAAAAAAAAAAAAAGATTTTGTTTTTACAGTTTGATTAATTTTGTTTTCGAATTCGCTTTACAAGGTTTTATTTTGTAATCAAATGGTCTGAAGATTAACTAACTGGAATCCCCACATCTACAATACTTGGGGCCTTCCTGAGCTTAGACAACACAATAAAAACAACTCTTAACTCAATATATTTATAGGGAAAAAAAGGAAAAATTGACTTTTTTTTTTAATTCCCTGTAACCCAATCCAAATTGTTAGAAAAAGTTATGTTTAAATGCTTGTTTGGAATCACCTTTTGTGGTAATGGGGTTCTATTCCTTTATTGAATCATGTTCTTATCTTTTTAAATTAAATATTGCTTATGAGTTATATTATTTTTCTAAGGTTAGATTGATACGTTGTGTTAATTTCATTGATTAGACTATTGGATTTTTGAAACAAGAATTGGAAATTCATATTTGGTTTTATTATGTTTTTAGTTTTAAACATTGCACTGATCTCAAGCTGGGTAAATGAACTATTCTGTTAGGAAGCCTTTTTGTGTTTCTTTTATGTTCTAAGACTGTGTTAATTTTTCCTTTTGTTTCTCTTTATATCTCTTTTTGATCTGTCTGTATGTGCTTTCAAAATTGAGTTTGTGTCTGAATTACATGTGGTTTTTGGTGATTTCAGTTTGTGTTGAAGGTTTTGGGCTTTCTAGTGGCTATTTGAAGTGTCGAAAGTTTGTTATTTTGTATTAAGTTTTGAGTCATGTTGCAGTTCAATCAGCAATGTTGAATGTGCTTGGTGTTTATAGGCTTCTAAGTATTGTCTTTCAGAATAAATTTTTGACTATGAAATATGTTGCATTTTAAGAAGTAGGGAAAATATTTTGGGACGGAGGGAGTATTTTACTTGTGCTGAACAATTTCGGGCTGTCATGGGATTTGATAATGAGTGTATATTGAACATTATACACTTGTACTTAATGTGAGTGTCCTTAATATATACTATTGTACTTAAAGTCAGGCAATGTTCTTAATTTGAGAGTCTTCATTGTTTTGGCTGTCTTTGGCAATTCTAGTCAGGCTATGTTCTTAATTTGAGAGTCTTCATTGTTTTGGCTGTCTTTGGCAATTCTCTACTGGTATACAATGTATCTAGTGTCCAGGTAATGCATCAACATGTACAGAAACCTGCGTAGTTAATAAATTTTCTTATTGAAAAAAAAAAAATACTCCCTCCGTCCCGAAGCAATCTTTTCATTTGGTATTTCTCATAGTCCCAAAAAGTTCTTTTCATTTATACAATTCAAGCTTAAATATGCATAAATACAACATGGCTAGTGAAACAAGTACTCGTATTCTTAAAAAGTTTGAATAGTCAAACGTGAAGATCTTTTTGGGACGGAGGGAGTATTCATTTTAGGACAGAAGGAGTATAAAACAATTTACATATGCCTGCACTTTCGTGTATTATTGGGGTATTTTTGGAAATATACACTAATCTTGAAAGATATCATTTGGTTGTTAAACAAGATTTTGGATAAGGATAAAAAATAAACCACTTTAATCCTTGTACTAACAAACACCATATACATGATTATTAATTCAATAGGAAAATAATCAGGTGATTATTAATACAAGTATTAATGATACAGGTTAATCCTTACGGGCTACCAAACGAGCCCTTAGTGTAAATGTATCAACTTCCTAAAAAGTAATGCAGGAGAGAGAAAGTGGGGTAGGGAATAGTGAATTGATTGGTGTTGTGAGTGTAAATGTAAAGTATGAGAGAGAATGAGTGGGATGAATAGTAAATTTTTTTTTTTTCCATTTTAGGAAGTGGACACTTACTTTGGACAAACTAAAAAGGAAAGGTGAACACTTACTTTGAGATGAAGGGATCGCCCCGGCAGGTTTTGGATGGGAATTATGGGATGCGACAAGTGGAAGACTAGCCATAGAAAGTTCATCTCATAAAACGAGCTCGAGCATCCACACAGAATGCCTAGCAATTCTAAAAGGGCTTGATTGGGCAGAGAAACACAACTTTAAAAGGATTGAACTTCTCACAGACTCTCAGTTAGCAAGATCCTACATCAGCAATCAACTAATTCCACCATCGAGTCTTGAGCCGCTAATCCAAGATATAAAATCTTTAATTGAGAAATGTATTACAGTTAGTATTTGTAAAGTGGACAGAAAGACTGTCCACTATGCTTACATGAATGCTAGTTTCGCTAGAAAAATGTACCTTAAATTTGTAGGTCTTGAGCCTACTTTTCTTTACAATTAATATAAATATCGATTATCTTAAAAAAAAAAAAATGCATCAAGGGAAGTACACAGTAGATAAATACGGAACACTCGTGTAGCTGAGAACATTTATGAATTTGATTGGGGTTGGGGAGCCTTTTTTTGTGTTATCCAGTAAGACTAGCGGGTAACCCGTGCTCTGCACGGGAAACCAGTACTATGTCTTAAAAAATATTTTAACTAGAGTTAACTAATATAGTAATCATCATTTTAACTAATACTATTAATAATAAAAATTAATCTATATGATTACTATTATTATAATAACTATTATAATTAATTAATACCATTGATAGTAATAGTTAATATATATATTAATAGCAATGATTAGTTTATATAATAATAATTATTAATATAATTATTATAATAAAATAATATTATTAATAGTAATAGTTAATTGATATAGTAACTATTATGATTAATTAATATTAAAAATTAATAATCTAACTTATATAATAACTATTATAATTAACTAATACTAATAATAGTAATAGTTAATGTATGTAGCCTATTATAGTTAACCAATACTATTAATAGTAAAAAATAACTTATAAAGTAACTATTATGGTTAACTGATACTATTAATAGTAATAATTAACTATATAGTAACTATTATAGTTAACTAATATAGTAACTATTATAGTTAACTAATACTATTAATAGTAATATTTAACTTGTATTGTAACAATATTGTTAACTAATACTATTAATAGTAATAGTTAACTAATATAGTTAACTATAATAGTAACTATTATAGTTAATTATTACTAATAATAGTAATAGTTACTATAATAGTTAACTATTATAGTTACCCTTTTTAGTAATTATTATTATTAGCTAATAGTATTAGCTAATGAAAAGAAAATGATAAAGTCACTTATTTATTAGTATGTTGTTGATGTGGCTTCTCCAAATGCAAGCTTTCTTCATTGTTTGTCCACATGTCAATACCATAGCTCTTTTGGCCAACTTTAATATATATATATATATATATATATATATATATATATATATATATATTTTCCATTCATCGATTGACAATAAACTCACCGAAAATTAATTGTTAGTGCGGTTTTTACATAAATTTAATGATTATTGCTAATATGACTAATGTTTTTTTTTTTTTTTTTTCCAAATCGAGGAGGTAAGGAGGAGGATCAAGTCGTCAAACTCTAAACTTCACGGGTTGTGTTAATATGACCATGATTGTTCTATACTCCCTCTGTTTCATTTTAAAACTTCAAAGTCAAAGCTAAAATGATCTACTTTATCGCATTTTGACCAAGTGTTTGTAGAAAAATTGATTATCCTTATGAAAAACTAAAATTTACTACTGAAACTATAACTAATGGTGAATCGATAAGAAGTTTTAAAATGTCATTTTTACTAAACTTCACGGGTTGTGTTAATATGACCAGAAACATTTCCAGGCCTCACCTCATAGCGCGCCACGTCATAAAGCCACGTGTCGGCATTCGATTGGTTAGCCCCTTTTATTAATAAATTTAATTAGTAAAAATTAGTAAATAGTAATATCAATAAACTATTTACATTCAAAAAAGGGCCGCCAACCACTATCACCGATTTTGCGGACTCAATACCTGATTATGTGTTTTTCGTGAACAAATTATTCCTTATATAAACAAATTATTCATAAAAAGCGATTTGAATTTCAAAATGAAGTAACAAAAAAAGACGGATTCATAATATCAAAGGCATGATTTATGTAGAGAGCTAAATCATCTTTATTTGAATTCAAATATTTTTCTTAATTAGCTATTGTTATGTAGAACACTAATTTTCCTATTTGAATTCAAATGTTTACCGTAGTTACCTATTAATATGTAAAAAACTAATTTTCCTAATTGAAGTCAAATGTGTACCTTAATTACCTATTGTAGGCTCCTACCAAAATTATGTAGCCGATTTTATGTTTCCCTAATTTAATATCTAAGTTAAAAAGTGAATTAAGAAGTTCTATGTACAGGAAACATGTTAAGGTAAATATGTTAAGCTAAATCCGCAAATTTAAGGTAATCTTTTTAATTTCAAAACAATTAGCAAGACTAGTGGGCTAAATATTTTAGAATTTTGATTTTTCATAACTCAATCTAATCTAATAAGCTTATATAGCACGATTTTAAGTAATCTTTTTAATTTCAAAATAATTTGAAATTGTAATTGAATATCATTTAGGAATTGATCTATTTAGTCGGTTATAGATTTCTAATCTTAAAACGTAATATCCTCTGATCATTCTATTGGGTATTTTTTTTCATACAGCACAACATGCCTTCTTATTTTCAGTGGAATAATCTGTTCAAGCCATATTGAGTTCGTATTTTCTTTCCTCAAATTTGGTTTTAGATTTGGCAACATAGTTCTATTAACAATTACTCAAGCAGATCACTTCTTCAAACTTTTTCAAATTAACATTTACTCCCTCACTCATAAAAAAATTGAGAGGTATTTATTCTACTGGATTGGATTATGCTTTCCACTGCACGTGTTCTCTTCTTGGTTAGGGTTTAGTTTTCTCTTAAACTAGCGGGTAACCCGTGCTCTGCACGGGAAACCAATACTATGTCTTAAAAATTATTTTAACTATAGTTAACTAATATAGTAATCATCATTTTAACTAATACTATTAATAATAAAAATTAATCTATATGATTACTATTATTATAATAACTATTATAATTAATTAATACCATTGATAGTAATAGTTAATATATATATTAATAGCAATGATTAGTCTATATAATAATAATTATTAATATAATTATTATAATAAAATAATATTATTAATAGTAATAGTTAATTGATATAGTAACTATTATGATTAATTAATATTAAAAATTAATAATATAACTTATATAATAACTATTATAATTAACTAACACTAATAATAGTAATAGTTAATGTATGTAGCCTATTATAGTTAACCAATACTATTAATAGTAAAAAATAACTTATAAAGTAACTATTATGGTTAACTAATACTATTAATATTAATAATTAACTATATAGTAACTATTATAGTTTACTAATACTATTAATTGTAATAGTTAACTATTATAGTAATTATTATAGTTAACTAATACTATTAATAGTAATATTTAACTTGTATTGTAACTAATATTGTTAACTAATACTATTAATAGTAATAGTTAACTATAATAGTAACTATTATAGTTAACTAATACTATTAATAGTAATATTTAACTTGTATTGTAACTAATATTGTTAACTAATACTATTAATAGTAATAGTTAACTAATATAGTTAACTATAATAGTAACTATTACTAATAAGAGTAATAGTTAACTATAATGGTTAACTATTATAGTTAACTATTACTAATAATAGTAATAGTTACTATAATAATTAACTATTATAGTTACCCTTTTTAGTAACTATTATTATTAGCTAATAGTATTAGCTAATGAAAAGAAAATGAAAAGTCACTTATTTATTAGTATGTCGTTGATGTGGTTTCTCCAAATGCAAGCTTTCTCCATTGTTTGTCCACATGTCAATACCATAGCTCTTTTGGCCAACTTTAATATATATATATATATATATATATATATATATAGATTTATGCATGTTTATCTAATACTCTGCAAGTGTTCAATCACTTTTATATCTCTTTGGATATTCAAGATGAAAATAATAATTTGATGTTCTAAAATATGGGTGGATAGTCAATTAATTACTCCTTTTATTCCAAAACAAATGACCATTTTAAGAAATTTTTCCCAAAATGAGTTACATTTTCGTAAAAAACTTTGTCCCAATATTTTTTTATCAAAAAAAAAAATAAAAAAAATCAATGTTCATTATATACTTGCAAAATAAGAAGTTTACAATAAGTATTAAATATTTTTATGCATTTTATTACTATAATTTATAAAAGATTAGATACTTTTAAAATTTAAATGACATTTACACCCCTTTCTTCCACCAACGCCTTAGAATATGGAAAATGATTGGTATGCCGAAAATCAATCTCGAAAAGTAAAAGCGATTGAGCTGGCAGCCCACGTAATCAACCCACGTCAATTTCTCTCTCTATTCCTTTCCTTTACCCAGTTCTCTCTCTCTCTCTCTCTCTCCAAACTTCTCACTATTCAACTCTCACTGTTCCAACTGTAATTAATCAGGTAAAACTTCACTATTGCTTCTTGTTCATTCGCTATGAGAAACAAATGAGATTGTCAAATTGATCTACCAGTAGAATAGAAACTCTATAAATTAATATTCGACAAATTAATAAACTCTTTAAAATAATAAATTTGTCAGGTCCCGATTTGGGCTAGTTGAAAATTTTACAAAAATCGATAAAATAATAAGATAATAATTTTTCTGGGAGACCATCTTATAATATTAGGTCCCACAAAAATCATAAATTAATAATTTTTAGAAAGTGAAAAGATAATTATTACAATTTAGTGAAAATATCATCAACTTCCAATGCATTTCAAGTTATTATTTACGTACAATGAATTTAGTTTATACGAAAATTTGAAATTCGTTGAATCAGCTAAAAAATCTTTAAATTGATAATTATTAATTTATAGATAAATTAATAACTCTATAAGTTAATAATTTTCACCGGTCCCGATATTATTAATTTATAGAGTTTTTACTGTATTTCGGAAGATAACAAGCAGAAATTTAAAAGGTTAGAAACCCTCAAAAATCATAGTGAATAATCTTTCTGGCATGATTTCTAAATTGGACTAGAAAATTTTATCTTTTCTCCTCTGGCGTTACCATTGGCAAAGATAGAAAAATTGCTCCTCAAATCAATAAAAATGATGCATTTTTTTTTACTCAGATTTTAGCAATTGAATTGACGGAATTATTTGTATTTTCTTGAGAAATTAGAGGCTAAGAAGCCAGAGCTATTTTTGTATGGAGTCACAAAGATATTGACATAGTCAAAAGAAACCCAAATCGGTGGGATGGTGTTTTGTTATTGAGTTTATTGCAAAATTGACATGCGTACTTACAGATGTTATCAATTTTACTTGCAAACTTTGGATACATCAAATGTGTGTTGCCTACTTAACATTTCAAAAATTTTGATACAACTTTTTTTACACCCGTTAAAAACATAATGGGACATAACAGACAGTAACGAAAAATGGGCATGTGCAGTGCACGTGACTATTTATGTTTGCATTTACTTATTTAACCCCCACATGTCATCAAAGAAAAGAAAAAAGAAAAGGAAAAAAAAGAAAAGGGAGAAAGGGAAAAGAAACATGTCATCCCCAGATCTAAATCCTCTCCCAAAAAAACCCTCGCTCGATCTTCAATTTAGGGTTTCAAATAGGAGAAAATGACCGAACATGGTGAGGATGAGCCGAGAGGCGGCGAATCGTTGATGGAGAAGATAGCGGGTATGTTTCATGGTCGGACTAGGAATCTGAGAAGAAGCATCACGATGTGGGAAACGTGGCTCCTCCGTCTCCGCCGCCGGAGGCGTCTTCGCCGTCGTCTATGAAGTCTAAGATCTATCGGTTGTTCGGGAGGGAGAAACATGTTCATAAGGTTTTGAATTGCTTGAATACCGCTGTTCACTTTTGTCTTCCACATTTTGATTTTCGCATTTGCAGTCCTATTCTTAGATTTCGTTTTTTTTTCTTTTGACTGCAAATCGTAATTTGGTTTTTTAACTTATGAGAGTATGAAGAAGAAGACTTGGGTTTAGAAGTTTTCAGTTACCAAATCTTGAAAAAGTTGATTGCACGGTGGTTATGTGGTGGTGTTTAGGTGGCAATAGTGGTGGGACGGTGATGGCAATATGAAGAAGATGGCCTTGGTTAAATTCAAGCATTAATGACTATTAAGCTCTTATATTGTTTAGTTAAATGACAAAATTACCCCTCGCTGGACAAGCATATGACCCATTCTGTTAATGTCTGTTATGTCCCATTATGTTTTTAACTGGTGTTAAAAAAGTTGTATCAAAATTTTTGAAATGTTAAGTAGGCAACACACATTTGATGTTTCCAAAGTTTGCAAGTCAAATTGATAAAATCTGTAAGTACGCTTGTCAGTTTTGCAATAAACTCTTTTGTTATTTTGAAAGAAATAAAGAAAGAAGGATGGGATGGGATGGTTGAGAAATACACACTCCGTCCCATTTGAAATTGTAAAATTTGTCATTTTAGTTGTTTCATAAAAATTGCAAAATCCAAAAATTAAAAAGTTTTACACATTTTTATGCTCACATCAACTAACCCACTAATTATTCTCTACCTCATTTTCTCTCTCTTACCAATTATTTACACTCACAATACATAACTTTTTTCATTTTTGCCTTATTTTTCGTGTAAAAACAGTTTTCATTTTTTCCTTATTTTTCGTGTAAAAACAGTTTTGTGCCGTTTCAAAAGGAAGAGGGAGTAAAAAAGATGGGAATTTTCAGAACTCTGGCCGGCTGGCCCTCATATATTCACGCGCCAGGGAATATCGTAAAATATCAAAGCTGGTCTAGTCAATAATTAGTGGGCCAAGATGTTTTATATAGCCTGCCACATAAGATCGGAATTCAAATTCGATTTGAGTTTTTCGCTTTGCCTATCAGTACCCTAGAATATTGTGCTGGTGCTTTGGTTTGTAACTCCGTAGTTGGTTTATGGGTACCTTTTGATATGATGTTTGTTCTTTACTCCATCTGTCTCAATTAAAATTGCAACAAAAGAAAAAAAAAAGGTCTTCATGAAATTTAAATAGTTGACGCAGTACGGAAGCGATAGATATTCGTGATTAGCGCACTAATCACAAGAATTCACAAGCGATGAATCCTTAAACATAAATAACTGGAATCCACCAGAAAAGAGAAGAAATTCTCTATGAACGAAGTTCAATTGATAAAATAAAGTTGTAACCCTACAACAATGAAAGAAAAGAGTATTTATACTCCTAACAAAATAACATAAACCTAATTAATAAATAATGCCCAAACTACCCTAACTATTCTGCGCAGAAAAGAAATAAACGTAAATTAAAAGTCTGATCTTTTGCCGGGCACGGTCGTGCTCTTTGGATGGCACGGCCGTGCTATTACTGTCGACTAGCACTTCCCTGCAGCCGAATTATGGCACAGTCGTGCTTCTGTTTTGGCTCGGTCGTGCCAATCCAGTCGAGAGCCCCATCCTGTTCTCCCGAAGTCTGCACGGCCGAGTCTTCAAGCTGGAGCGGCCGTGCAACGCCTGCTATGCCCGGAATTCCTCCTACATCAGTCTCTTCCACCTTTAAAGAACTCGACCCCGAGTTCTCACTAGGATAAAGAACTCCATCTGCGTGGAAGTCATACATATTCTCTAAGCTTGCACCGTTGTAAGCAAATTTCACTCGTGGCCAAGCTAATTTCCACTGTTTCGGCTCGTCTCCACAAACACCGCTGATCACATTCCCCACAATCCGAATAGTATCCTCAGTCTGTTCGTCCGTCTGCAAATGTGCAGCCAGAATTTTCTCGTTCTGTATGAGCAACATGACCGGTTCGCCGTTCGCAACCCCTTTCTCAAAAACTCAGAACAGAAGCTATCGCAATGTTATGCTTTGCCCATTTAAACATCAGAACATTATCCTTTCCCCGATAAGTAACATCATGGTCATATTGCCAAGGGCGACCAAGCAATATGTGACATACATCCATATTCAGAACGTTACAAACAACCTCCTCCTTATAGTGTTTACCCATAGATATAGGGACCCTGCAAGCCCGTGACAACCTGAGTTCTGAACCCTTATTCACCCATCCCAAACTAAATGGTTTCTCATGAAGTTCAGTTTTCAACCCTAAAAGTCCACCAATTTCTGCGACACCAGATTTTCAGTGCAACCATTATCAATAATTAAATTACATACCTTGTTCTTAACATAACAGTGTGCTCGGAACAATTCTTCCTCTGCCCCTCATCCTTGGGAGATAACAGCATCTGTTGAAGCACAAATCCGACTCGCTCCCCAGACTCCTCTTCAGCAAATTCGACCCCTTCATACTCATTAGGGACGCCTTCTTCCTCCTCGTCTTCTGCTTCTAGAATCACAGCCATTCGCCGGGTGGGGCAAACATTAGATCTGTGACCCTGTCCGCCACAACGAAAACACTTATCCCCTGTTGGCTTGGCATAAAGGTTTGTTGTTTTCTGTACTGGAGCTTTGTTTCCTATGGAGCTACTAGTGCTGTCTGTACTCTTAGCCTGTGGAGTTAGGTCCTTAACTGTTGTCCCATTCCCTTTATCAGTCCATGCTTCAGAACTACCCTGTTGATTCCATTTGCAAAACGGTGTAAAATTTGTTGAACCCGAATTTTCTATGAGTTCGGCCTTCAAAGCCAGAGTGAAAGCATCCGTTAAGGTCCACACCTGATGGAAACCCATCTTCTCCTGTATCGAACTTTTCAGACCGTTGATGTAGCGTTCAACTTTCTGATCCTCGGTTTCTTCGATCTCAACCCGCGCAGTATACCTTTGAAACTCAGTAGTATACTCATTAACTGTTCTCTTGCCCTGCACACAATTGAGATACAACTTATACAAAATCTGCTTATAGTCTGCCGGCAAAAACCTCTCAGAAATCAACTGCTTCATACGCCTCCAAGTTTTAACTGGCCCATTTCCTTGCCGTCGCCTCTATCCTGCTAGTTTATCCCACCAAACTGCAGCAGTACTCTTTAATCGGATCGCCACCATCTTTACCTGTTTATTTGCAGGTACCTCCATAACCTCGAAAAAGCGATCAACCTCATTCTGCCAATCTAGGAAATCTTCAATCCCCATGGTTCCATAGAAATATGGAATATCAGCCTTAATTCTATAATTATGGAGGTGTCGATTATTACCTTCATCTGGTTCTTCATCATGAACAACCTCTTCTTCAGAACTGGACTCTTCATCATCCCGATTCTCTGCCCGTTGAGGACGTCGAACTGGATCTCGAACTTGATCAACCCTATCTCTCTCACCCCTACGGTTCTGATTAACGTTTTGACCTTGTTGTGCGGTTGCTAACGCAGCGATCTGCGTTGTTAAGGCAACGATAGCGTTGATGATAACGGTGGTCATACCCTCGATATCACCTTTTGTTGCTCTTTGATCCCCCATAACGAATCAGTGATGCAAAATACATGATATGGCCTGCTCTGATATCAACTGACGCAGCACGGAAGCGATAGATATTCGTGATTAGCGAACTAATCACAAGAATTCACAAGCGATGAATCCTTAAACACAAATAACTGGAATCCACCAGAAAAGAGAAGAAATTCTCTATGAACGAAGTTCAATTGATAAAATAAAGTTGTAACCCTAGAACTATGAAAGAAAAGAGTATTTATACTCCTAACAAAATAACATAAACCTAATTAATAAATAATGCCCAAACTACCCTAACTATCCTGCGCAGAAAAGAAATAAACGTAAATTAAAAGTCTGATCTTTCGCCGGGCACGGTCGTGCTCTTTGGATGGCACGTCCGTGCTATTACTGTCGACTGGCACTTCCCTGCAGCCGAATTATGGCACGGTCGTGCTTCAATTTTGGCTCGGTCGTGCCAATCCAGTCGAGAGCCCCATCCTGTTCTCCCGAAGTCTGCACGGCCGAGTCTTCAAGCTGGAGCGGCCGTGCAACGCCTGCTATGCCCAGAATTCCTCCTACATCAATAGTAGTATTTAATAAGAGTGGGGATATACACACCCACGAATTTAGTAAGGACACCCCCACCGTCTTTTTATTATGAAAGTGCCATTTTGTTTAAAGACAGTTTAATCCTAATATTATATTGTAGTGTTTATAAATAGATTAGAAGTTAGAACACCCATCATCTATTCTGTCATTAATCTATGTTTTATATGACATTAACGTTATCTTTAAACTATTGTGACGATGAACCCAAGTTAAAAATGATTCAAGGAAGATGATTCTCTCAATCCTATATGATGAAATGCATAATCCAAAATTTATATGCCCCAATAATACCAAAATAAGTTAAAAACTGGGTTATATTCCAAATCTTTTCAGTTAATTTTACTCAAGAGATTACAAGGTGAGTGGTTCCTGATTTTTATTTTCACCAGCTTGAATAGGAGATAAAAATTCACTTCAATGAAATGTCTGAGCTCCAATTCTTTGGCTCTTTTTTCTCATCGGCCTCTCAATTTGATGTTATGCTGCTTCCCTTTTCTTTTCTTCTTCCCTCTTCCAAACACTTACATTCAAATGAAATTGATAAATAGACCGGTAAATATGTATTTACTACAGTGGAAAAATGCCATATCGTTAGTTCATGAGGGAGGGAGAGATGTACCAGAGGTAGCAGTAGCTTGTGGGTGTAGTTACAAATGTATAGAGTTATACTAATGTGGGTAAAACTAGAAACAAGGAGGGTGGAGTTACTAAATTTAATTTCTTATAAATTTAGTAGTGGGTGACTTAACTAATGTGGGTGTATTAACTAAAACAGTAGGTGTATATATCATCCTCATTTAATATTAAGGTGTTAGTGAGTATAGACAGCACAACTGGGATAGTAATTATTAGTGGACTAAGAAATATTAGGTAGGTTACTTGACTTGAATATGACAAATGAGTCATATTGATTAAAAAACATTATAAAGTATCTGTTTTACGCTTTTACAATCTTAAGTGAGACGTCTAAATTGAAAAAAATTGCAATTTTAGATGAGACGGTGGGAGTATTCCAAAGGGTATCAAAAGATTTTATTAGATTCTGTTCAGTCTGATTGCATATAATTCCAAATAAAATGTCTCATTTATTATAAGATGTATGTTATTATACGATATAAGTAGGTAAGAAAACTATCTCACACCATTAAAATATAACACACACGAAATATCTGATATAATTTATGTTGCTAAAAAATATTGATTCAAAAGTTGACTTAGGGTCCGCTCTTCTTTGCCCAGTACTCAAGTTGAAAAGTTCATCAATTTTTTACATGGAAGGTTTCCATTTATTGACGATTCTTTAGGGCAGTAATTAGTTTATATACAACTTTAATATAAATCAAGATCCTGAATTAGAGGCTAAGAATCAAACATTCTACAATTAAGATCCATGTAATATTCACAGTAAAGATGCGAATATAATATCCTATGTTGCTACAATTATGTTTTCATAATGACAATAATGTGTTATAATGTGTTGGGAGAGGCTACAATTTGTGCTATTTTGGCAGGGATATGTTCTAAATAAATAAAGAGGTGGTCTCCCATGAGAACAAGGGGATCCATCTCATGCATGAGACGGGTCGCCCCATGACCTATGGGCCGAACCCGCCACGTGGCAACCCACCATTGGCCGAAAAAAAAAAATTATTTTTATTTATTTTTTGAGTTTTTATATTTTTTTTTCGGCTTTTCAGTGGTTTAGCAAAAAATAATAATTACCATCTCTTAAAGTAACATTGTTCATAAGTAAACGTAATACTTGTTTTAAAAAAACAAAAGCTCGTTTTTACCCATTTTTCCAAATGTAATACTAAATATAATTACATGTAACCCAAACAATATCTAAATGTAATAATCATCTATGCTGAAATATAATAGTGCTTTAGCTAAAATGTAATATAATGTGTATTTTAAATTTTATTTTTTAAAAGAAAGTAACATTTGAAATGTAATAACTTATGTATATGAATGTAATAGTAAGTTTATACAAGTAAATGTAACACTTTGATTGACGAAATTGTAACAGATTTCTATAGTTAATGTAATACTTTTACATGTATCATGATAAATTTGACCCCATTGTAACTTATTGTTTAAAAACATATAGATATCTATACATATGTATTACAATTATGTACAAATACTATTACATATAAATAACACGTTTGTTACATTTTAGTTATAATAAGTATTACTTTTGGCAAACGAAGAAAACATAGGAAAAACACTATTACTTTAAGAGATGGTACCTATTACTTTAAGACTTTAAGAGATGGTAACTATTACTTTTCACAAACCCAAAAAAACCAAAAATAAAAATATAAAAATTTTAAAAAAAGCAAAAAAAAAAAAAAAAAAAAAAAAAATTTCCGGCCAATGAGGGGCAGCCACGTGGCAGGGTCCCCCATGGGTCCTGGAGCAGGGTTGTGGGTCGGGTAATGGGTCAAAAAAATGACCCGTCTCACCCATGAGACGGGTTTGAGTGTTCTCACACAAGTTTTTGTCCTAAATAAATATTCCTTTCAACTAAAAATGATAATTCTATTTGATTTTTTTATATATTTTAAAGTTATATATAAATTTTAGAAATTCAGTAATTTTGAACCATTTGTTTTAAAAATGTGATTTTTTTTTTAAAAATAAAAAAATAATGAAGCTATTGTTTTGAGAGAGTGTTTTCTTTTTCGAATAGGAGATTAATATTTGTTATTTAAACTCAAAGAACCACGTCATTCATTTTTTCTTTTTGTAGTGGAAGATGAAGAAACTTCAACATCCTTTCTTGCAATCTTTCTCTGCGCAAACCAACGTTCCGTTCTAACTCCGATTAATCTTTCCGGTATTATTTCAATTCGTTTCATTAGATTTCGTTTAATCTGCGTTGTTGTTGTTGTTTTTTTTTTTTTTTTTTTTTTTTTTTTTTTTTCAAATCTGATTTCTTTTTCAATTTTTGTTTCTTCTTCAACATTCATTCATTAATTTTGAGAGATCCTAATTTTACTTTTATTAATTTTCAATTATCAATTAATAAATGTAAAATTAGGAATTTAGTTTTTTAGATTTGTTTATTTCTACAAGTCTATTTTAATTAGGTTTTTTCTTCAAATAATATGTTTAAAATTGTATTTATGATTTTGTGTATCTCTTCTTATGTAAGAGTTTGTGATTTCCCTCCTTATGTGAGGGCTTTGGATTTCCCTTCTAATGTGAAGGCCTTTGATTTCCCTCCTTATGTGAGGGTCTTTAGTATTTTGTATATTGTCTTTGTTGTTCGTAGAAAATCTTCGTTTGCATATCTCAATCAAATACTTGGCAAGGATGATGAATTGGTTATCGGCGGTGGTCGTTATCTTTTTCAAAGCGCTAATGTTGGATCATGGTTGAAATATCCGCCCCGCCGCAGTCCTTGCAATTTGTTAGTAGGAAAAACTCATTTTCTGTTAATTTGTTAAGTCGAAATGCCAATGTTGTGGCAGATGTAATATTTTGGGAAGCTTTTGGGTTTGAAAATGCTAGCCCCACTGTTTGGGTCGAGCTTCCGTCGTTTGTGGATAACCGACTTCTAAACATTTGTTATTATTTATGAAATGATTAAGTTTCTTGCAAAAAAAAAAAAAAAAAAAAAACTGCAACATTATTTTCTTTTTGTTGGTTTATTTCTATTTTTATTAATTTGCATAATTATTCTTATTTATTAATCATGACTTTTCTAATTTGATTTCAAAATTTATAAAAATAAAAATAAATTTGGATATTCGTAAATTACATAATAACTTTGGAAAACTATTTTGTTAAAGTAAGATGAATATAATGGCATTTTGTGTCAAGATATTAATTATTTAAATAAAAATGTAATAAATGAAGTGCATAAATTTTATAGTTGAAATAACCCCCTCCATAATGTATTTACATAATTACAATATAAAATTTCTTTCAACAAAAAAAAAAAAAAAAGAAAAGAATTCCCAATAAAGTTGTAGGTGAGAAGAGGTAGTAAGCAAAGTAGTCAGTTTAGTTTGGGTACCATTACACAAACTATACTATAAGATAGGGATTTTTTTCGCATAAAAATGACAACTATACGAGTTAGTCGAGGGAAGAACCTAAGTGGCCATGGTGGTGGTGATAAAAATAACTTATCAATCGATATTATATATGTTAAATACTTATCTTAAGTTATATTATGTAATTAATTAGTTTTACTATGGTCATCCATCGAGTATTGACAAGTATGTTCATGTTTTAAGTTTTGATGTCTAATTTCCCATTTAATTTTTTTTTTATATTCTAAACTTTTTATTTTTATTTCATGATAAGTTTATGAGCTTGGTAAACGAATTTGACAAGAGTTTGATGACATAGGAAGCATTATAAAAGTGAAGAGTTTCCATAAATAAATGATTGGTGAACCTTACTATTTCTTTATAGGCACCGGATACACCAAGGCTAGAAAGGCTAGAGAATTTTTCTTTGAAAATCTATTCTTTTATCTTTTTGATTCTCGGTGTTAGAGTCTAGAAGACTCCTAGTTAGTTCTTTATTTCTGACTACATATCTTGTTTCCTTTTATATTAGGGATTCCATAATAGTTAGTGTAAGGATCCCGCGCGCGGGAAACGCGACGAGTATGGGGGCGAAACGCCAAACACGGTTATCACGCAAAAACATAACGGAGTCGCCACATTTGTTAATTAGTTAACCCAACAAATGGAAATGTTAGAGATTCTATTAGTTCGGAGGTCAGGTTACGCCTTGGGAAGATTTTTACGTCACCCAAGTCGCCTCGGATAGGACCGAGTCTCCCTAACGTTAGTTAACAAAGTGCATGTGTGTGTGTGTGTTTCAATAATGGGAGAAAGACTTTTAGCAAAACTGGTTAATTATTTAACAGAATTTTGCAAACATTCTGACCAAATAAGGAAGAAACTGAAAAACGCACTCCCCGGCCAAAGTAGCCGTACGGATGGGGAGGGCATTCCAGGGATTCTTGACAGTTTATCAGAAAACTGTCCAGTTTCAGGCAAAACGGAGTGTTCTTGCTGAAACTGGACTGAAATGATCATTTTCAGTTATTTTCTTTTAACAAAAACATGGATTTGATCATCCCTATGTCATTGATCACGAATTAGACACCAAAAACAAAGGTTTTTGGTGTGATCAAGACAATCATTGGGGAAGTTTTGAGAAAGGTGGTGAACATAAAGATTGAAACTTTACCATCGAAATGGACTTTTTATAAAAGATTAACCTTGAGAGACAACAAGGACAACATAAAGATCCAATCTTTATGACCCAATCTTAGGGATTTTTTTGGCTAGATCAAGGTTGGCATGATAAAGATTGAGCCTTTATCCCCCAACATGATCATCATGGCCTAGTTTGTGGAATACTAACATAAAGACATGAGCTTTCACCTTGATAAAGAGATCTTTAAGCCATTTAGAGCAAAGAAATCAAACCATGATCATCCTTAGGTTTGAACCTCTTTCACACAAAAGTATGAAGGGCACCTTGAATCATGCTCATGGTTTAAATCATATTATATATATATATATATATATATATATATATATATATATATATATATATATATATATATATGATGCCAAAATCTGGTTGGATCAGCCTTCGTCTAGCGGTTCGGATAATCCCAGCGACAGTTCTTGATGGCCGGATCTGCACACACGAAACAAACGTAAACTACACTGGGGCTTCACCGGTGAAGGCCCTCCGGTGTAAGAATAAGGATATGGGTGATTAGAAATAGTGAAAATCAATTGACCAGATTAGAGCCAAAAGTTCATTACCCCTTTTCCTGTTGTGAGGACCTGTTTATATAGGCGTGGGTGAATGAGTCCTAGCTTGTTAGAGAAGCTAGGATGCCCGTGTTGATGTAGGACTCATATTCCTTGGAGATAGACTCCTGATAAGGATGGACTAAGTCCTGTTATCTGATATGAGAGTTATCCTGGTTCGGATAAGGACTCTTAATTTTAGAGTTATAGTATAACTTTATGAACAGACTCCCAATGATAATGGGAGGCGTATGGTGTAAGTCGGCCCGTCCTCTATTTCGGCATGTCATGGAAGTCGGCCAAGGATTTGAGCTTCTCGGACCCGGCCTAGGCAAGGTCTGCCTGTCTGGCCCAAGTGACGTTGGTATATGAGAAGATGGGCCTTATTGGATGGGCCTTATGGTGTATGAGCCCAGAGTTTATGGGTCCCATTTGTTAGGCCCAATTGGTAGGAAAATAGGCTAGAGGGGGGGGTGAATAGCCTAATTAAAACTTTTTCAAAGAAACACGTTTATAAATGCAAAGTCACTTATCAGATTGCAAACTATTATCAGTAAGCGCAGCGGAGAAGATATGACTTGTTTTAACTCACACAAAATCAGTTTATAAAAAGGTTTTGAGAGCTTGGTTTAAACACAAAGTAGTTTCTAAAAGTTCAATGCAGTTTCAAGAGATTGGTCAATGGAAATGATGATGAGTCAGCAAGAACAGTAATGATTTGCCGGTGATAGAGTTCCAACCGGCAAGGACAGTAAGTAACAGAGGACACAGAGATTTGGAGAGGTTCACAGCGTAAATACTGCTACGTCCTCTACCAAGTTTGGTCAGAACTTGGATTTGGGTTAAGAGCACTATTAAATATCCCTAGTCTATTACAAGAGCGGCTTTGCCGGATACAAAGACTAAATTCTAGAGATAGTTTAATGAATCGTAAAGCAAATATCTGACCAAGTGTATTTGAGCGGCAAGTTCAAAAGAACTTATCTCACTCAGGTGGGTGTGTGAAAACTCAGACAACGTATTCCTTAAAATAATCTAGTTCGGGAATACTAACAGTGTTGTAGAGTTTGTGCACAAGTGTATGTCCTATTAAATGATCTAATGATTATCTGGACAAGGAATGTTTGAGCTTCAATGAATGCTGCAAACAACCAATTCTCTTCAATGCACTAAAATCACCAACCTTCTTCAATGCACTGAGTCCTCTATATATAGGAGGAGTTAATGTCTTAGCTTGTTGAAGAAGGATAACATTTGAATTTCCAGCTGGGTAGGTGAGGAGCATTTAATGCAGTATCCTTGGCATTAATGGCGAAGATACGCGTGCCTTAAAAGTCTGATGGGTAAAGACCCCTTTGTCTCAACCGGTTACCTGCAAAAGCAAGTAGAGACAGAGTATAGCTAAAAGTAGCTATGTGTCAGACGGCGTAGAAATCATTACAGAGTAGGTAAACTACTTTATAATAAAACAGTATAGAGACAATCAGCAAGGTTGACTTTAATGAAATGATGTCACCTGACTGACAGTGCAGACTGTCTATTATATCGGCATGTTGTTGATCGGCAATTTGTGTATCAAGTTGATCGGCATGGAGTTGATCGGCAACTTTGTTAACTGATCTGCTGATTTGCTTCCTCTTGCTGGTTTGTCTTGTTGAAGAGTTGAAATACACCTGTGCTGATCACAAAGGATCCTAAGGGCACCTTAAAAAGGTTCTAATAAAATTGGGGGACCCTAAGTGTAGACATGATTGGGATTAAGTAATTCTAGGACCTAGGTATCTATTTGAACAACAATCTCCTCCTAATTACTTAAGTCCAATCACCCTTAAAGCTAAAGACATCACTTATCTTAGGGAAAAGATTTCTAAGGATATCTAGGTATAACCAAATCCTAAGGTAAGTCACACTAGATGTCTAATGCAAAAGGTGGATTCACCAAAATAAATGGTGAAGCCGGTTCAAGGAATCGGCAAGAGTGATGATCTGCAAAAGGAAATAGCACAGAATAATGCAGATAACAACACAAATATAAGAAAAACATATTAGCACAATAAAAATTTTATAAGCAAAGAAATTTGTCTGTGAAGGTCTTCAATAAGATATCTACATCATAGGCTATGTGACTCAAGGATCAGCAGCTGGAGGATCAGAAATCTTGGGATCTGCTGCTGGAGTTGAGTCCTTTGTAGATTCAGTCTTCCTAGCCTTCTTCCTTGCTCTTTCTTCTTTCCTTTCAGCTTTCCTCTTTGCTTTGCTCTGTCTTCTCTGCGCACTTTCCAATCTTTCAGACAGCATCTTGTTGTTGGCTTCAAGAGCAGCTATCTTCAGATTAGCTTCGGCAAGGGCAGCTTTGGTCTTAGACAATTCTGTTTCAAGTCTTCCCATATCTCTTATCTGCAGCCTCTGATTATCAACAAGATTCTGTTGAATGTTATGAGTTGTCCCCAAGGATTCAGAAAGAGCCATAATACGCTCGTCTCTGTCAGCAAGGAGAGCTTTCAATTCTTTAACCAGAGTATTCTCCTCCTCCTGATTGGACTTACGTAGACGCTTAACCAGGTCTTTATGAACATCCTTAACCAGGTCACCAACAGAAAGAGCCATATCACCAACATCAGCACGAGTGGCAGGCACTTGCTGATTTGTGAAATCGCCTTCACTAAACTTCAAATACTCATACAGACTGTTGACGATGGTAGGCTGGAAAATACTGGCAGACGTCGGGAGCACTATTGAAGGGATAAAATCTTCATTATTCAGATCAGCATCTTCAATAAGCACATCATCAGTCATCATCTCATCATCAGAGGAGATCAAGATCGGCTGAGATGGAGAGGGAGGAACAGGAGCAGCCGGAATAAGTAAGAACCATTGAAGGGCAGCATCATCAGCAGATGAGAAGAAATCGGCAGGGACAAAAGTTGAGACAATGAGATCATCAGAATCATCGGCACGACAGATCGGCAAAGGAAAAGCAGGATGAACTATAACGGCACGATCAGTCGGCAGCAGAAACATACCACTGTCTTCAAGTGAAAGGAAGGTAGCCAAGATTAAGTTCAAGTAAGCACGACCTTCAAGAATCATAGTCATTAACCCGGCATTCATCAGCCTTGAGGTATAGACTAGATGATCGGCACGCTGACGAGGATGGAATAATGGCAGAGTCATAGCCAAAGCGGCAGACTTGATTAAATAAAGAAGGCCACGAGGATTGGTATGCCTAACTTCAATGATGTCAGTCAGCAGATCATTGATCATCAGCAGCTTCTCATCCATCCATTTGAAGTAATGCACACTTCAGTTGGAGAAGGGCCGGGAAGGGTAGATTCACCTCTAATCTTTATCTGTCCTGGTCTAGATCGAATTGGGTCATAGACCACTTTCTTCTTAAGTCTAGAAATCCGAGGAGTCTTTCCCTTTGAACGAACAATGTCATCATCATTGAGAATCCAGGGAAGATAGATTGGACTATCACTGGTAGAACCTCCTGGAGAGAATTTATGCTTGGTTACATGAGGGTGGTCTTTGCCGAAGGGGAGTGGACATTTGCCTAAGGTATACTTGAAGGATAACCTTGGATGAACAGTGAAGAGAGGCTGTCCAAATTTGTTGGAGGGGATAGATGCATTGGAAGTGTACCAGTTGGAGCACATCATATCCTTCCCATTGAGAAAATAATCATAGCTGGGTGGTGGAGAAGTATCAACAGCATCAGGATCAACAAAGGCTTGTTCTCCAACCACCATGTAATCAGCAGGATCTATCTCATCGGCATGATTTACATCGGCACGAGCAGCAACAGGATCAGCTTCATCAGCATGATCTACATCGGCATGAGCAGCAACAGGATCAGCTTCATCAGCATGATCTACATCGGCATGAGCAGCAGCAGGAGCCGGTAAGAGAGGGATGATAACGGACGGCAAGCTGAACAAAGGCTGATGAAGAATCTCTTCAAACTGTAGACTAGCAGCAATGTCAGCATCAATATTAGGAGTACTATCATCAGCACCTCCTCCCAACTCCACAACCTCCTTGATTCCAGTAGGAGGAACAATCTGTATTTCAGGGGTGACTGATATTAACTGAGTGTCTGTAGTTTTCTCAGTAAGATGAGTGTCAGCAGTTGTCTCATTAGTCACTTTTTCAGCAAGTTCTCCTCCTGAAACAGATACATCCAACTGTTGAGTGTCCATAGTTGTCTCAACTGGAGCAGCAAGGTCGGCAGATAGACCCATCAGAGGTTGAGTGTCTGAAGTTTGCTCAACATGAAATTCCACTATAGAATCACCGGAATGCCTTCCTTCAACACTACTATCACCCTCAAGTACAGATTCTGCATAGACTTCAGCAGTGGAAGCTTTAGCCATGACAGTTCTGATTGGCATCTTGTCACTATCTGTTGTAACTGAAGTGGAAGGAGAGTCAGCAGCAGCTTTGTGAGCACAAACCAAATCACCAAACAAATCAGCACCATCATCATTATCAGCATCAGAATCACCGTCAGCAGAGTCACCATCGGCAATAAAAGAATTATCAGCAGCATCTACATCATCGGCAGAATGAACATCGGCATCAGATAAAGTCTTGCTGCTGCTGGGAGAAGGAGCTTGAGCAGATGGATCGGCAAGATTTTCGGCAGCTAGGCGATCGGCATCTTGCTTCAGCAGAAATTCATTGGATTTGTCAATCAAGTCCATAGTGACTTTCTTGACTGATCTGAAGAAGTGAGCATTGAGAGGACTGTCAGCAGGAGCCTCGTCATCATTGTAGGTCAGAAGATCTTCATTATTCTCCATTCTGCCTATCTGATAAGGATCAAACTCTGTGAATTGAGAGAGATGATTAAAAGTCCTGGCGTAGATAATCCATACATCCTGAACCATCATATCTTGTCTAATTCTGTCTTGAAAGAGATAGATCTGGTTCCAGGAAAGTGGTAGGAATTCAAAATACCGACCAAAATTGAGCTTTAGTTCAGCCTCTTTCAACTGCTTGAACTTTGATAGAGGTACAAACTTCTCTTTCCACATATCAGTCCGTCTGTCCAAACTCCTTTGATCAACATAATCAGCAGGATTTCCGGGAGTGACAGTGTCTTTCATCTCTTCATGAAACTGAAGAAGACGACGAATAAAGGGAGGCAGATGGTCAATCGGAAAGACCCATTTCTTGTTCAAGACCTTGTTGGTGAAGGACCAAGGATTCTTGTAGAAGGTGTGGAAGGTTGGGTTTCTGATTGGAGCGCATTTCCTAGGAGTCTGAGACTTGAGCTTCTCAATGACATCCTCAATACTTTTGCCATCGGCAAAGTCATCAGTGAATTCTTCATCAGGAATTTCAACCTTGACAGCAGGATCGGTAGATAGGGAAGCACCGGCAAGCTGAGCAGGGGCAAACCTAATTAGCTTAGCTCTGGGATCAGCAGGGGGAATAGTGGAAGAAGGAACTTCATCGGCAAGCTTCACCTTCTTTGTCACCACTTGATCGGCAACCTTTATCAGTTTCCTTTTCTTTGGAGCACCAGGAGTAGAATCGGCAAGAATCCTATCTGTTGAAGTAGCAGGAGTAGAGACTGCTGCTGATTGAGAAGCAACTGAAGGAATGGTCTTTGCCTTTTTCTTCCTTTTAGAAACAACAGGTGCAGGAGCAACAGAAGGGGCATCGGCACTGGAAGCATTCTTTGAAATCCTTTTCCAATCCTTAGCATCAAAGAACTTCAACCTATTGAAAGGCAAGCTGGATGGAAAGCGATCGGCAGCCACTACATTGGCATTTCTCCTCAGAATCATACTTATCAACAGATAATGGCATCCTTTTCCAGGATTGGCCTTGTTCTTCAATCTGTCAGAAGCCCACTTATCAGCAGCCGTAGCGATAATCCTGAATATGTAGGCACACCAGTTGAACTCAATCTGCAGAACAATGGCGTCCATAGCTTCAAATTGCACATCAGTAATATTGCTGTGGGATCCAGATCGGCAAATGAGACATCTATCAACTATCTCAGCCAAAGCATAGTATCTTCGGGGATAATGAATCTTCAGATGATTAGTGCCACTAAGCCTTGTGCCAGCACCTCTCATGATAATCCAAGCCTTATCCAGTTCCTGCTCATCAACTAGAGCACTCAACCCTTCATTCCCAAGATTGGGAAAAACTTCAGAGATAGAAGAGGGAGAAATAGAGATCTGCACGCCCAAAACAGAAGAATTGATGGAGACGATAACGGAGGAATCAGCACGAGCGCGGACAACTGAAGAGTTGGAGAAGAATTCTCTGACAAGATCCACAAATACTGAACTAACTCCTGATGGGGTGATGAACGAATCAAGCAAGGACCCAATAAGAAGATTCTTCAAGAAAACCCCGTCGGCTTCGTCGTTGAAGTAGTCGGAGTCAACATAGCCTCCGTAGATATCTTTTTCACCGGACATTGTCTGCAAAATTACTCAAATAACTCTCAATGTTAGAAATAAAGACAAATCAAACCATAGATGATTAGAAATGAGCAGAGAATAAACATTAACACTTACCAGATTATGAATAGATGAACAAATAAAACGATGAATTGGTAATCTGGAAAGAGGAGAGATAGAGAGAATAGAGAGCAGAGAGAAAAATGGCGGAGAAAGAGCTTAATGGAATTTTGAAAGGCGTTATATATGTTATGGGGGAGAGAGAGAATATGAAAGGGCAAGGGAGAGAAATAACTGTACCTTTTGTCTCGGAGACCGTGCGCACGCAAAAATTAATGCGCACACAAATCGGTAAGGTGAACAGTTAAAAGTAAGAGGGAGAAAGGGTAAATTAGTCAAAAATAAAATAGAAGTGATGATGACCTGTTTACCTGCTGATGTATCGCATTAAATGGAATACATCTTGACACGATTTTGGATAAGAAAGGTACACACACGTGTCAGGGAGAAAGTGTGACCGATGTACCTTTGATTTGATTGCTTACGTCATGTGTCAGGAATCTTAACTTTTGCAGAGACGTGCTGATTTGATTTCATTAATCGGCAAGATAATTGAATCGGCAAGATAGCTTGAATCGGCAAAATGATTGAATCGGCAATATATTGAATCGGCAAGATATATAGATAGAATCGGCAAGATGATTTTGACAAAATTTTCGATCGGTAAGATTTTGTCGGCATGTTCGTAGTCGGCAAGATAATTTGATGCTCTGCTGATTTGATCGGCAGACTAACACAAAGTAGCAAAGTTAGCGCAATTTTAACCATAAAAATCAATCATACCTAATTCACCTCTGAGGAATTCAAATCTTTTCTGATCCAAGGGCTTTGTTAGTATGTCTGCTCTTTGGAAATCGGTATGGACTTTGAGCAGCACAACATTCCCTTTTTCAACATGTTCCTTCAGGAAGTGGTATTTGATGTCTATGTGCTTGGTTTTGGAATGCATGACCGGATTGTTTGATACTGAAATTGCTGATTGGTTGTCACAATAGATGGGACAAATTTGAGATGGTACTTCATAGTCAACCAGCTGCTGCTTCATCCATAGAATCTGTGAACAGCAACTGCCGGCAGCTATGTACTCAGCTTCAGTAGTGGAAGTGGAAATTGATGCTTGCTTCTTACAGGACCAAGACACCAATCGATCACCAAGAAATTGGCAAGTTCCACTTGTACTCTTTCTGGTCACCCTACAAGCTGCAAAGTCTGCATCTGAATAACCTATAAGATTGAAAGATGAATCTCTTGCATACCATAATCCAAGGTTAGCAGTGCCACATAAATATTTAATAATACGTTTTACAGCCTGCAAATGGGATTCCCTAGGGTCAGCTTGAAACCTGGCACAAACACAAACAGCAAACATAATATCTGGTCTACTGGCAGTAAGATAGAGGAGTGAGCCTATCATACCTCGGTAGACAGTCATGTCTACTTTCTTACCAGACTCATCCTTATCTAAATGAATGTTAGTGCCCATCGGTGTGCTTTGAGAGTGAGCATTGTCAAAGCCAAACTTCTTGATAAGTTCTTTGGCATACTTGGCTTGACTGATGAATATTCCTTCATGGGTTTGTTTGACTTGCAGTCCAAGGAAATATGTTAGTTCACCCATCATGCTCATCTCGAACTTGCTCTGCATCAGTTTCTCAAATCTCTTGCAAAGGGATTCGTTAGTGGAACCAAAAATAATATCATCGACATAAATTTGAACAAACAATGAATGACCCTTATGCTTGGCAACAAATAAAGTAGTATCGATTTTACCTCGAGTGAAGCCTAAGCCATCGCTAAGTAAGAACTTAGAAAGGGTTTCATACCATGCTCTTGGAGCTTGCTTTAAGCCATAGAGTGCTTTCTTCAATCGGTAGACATAATCAGGCTTCTTGGAGTCCTCAAAACCTGGTGGTTGTTCAACATAGACTAGTTCTTGGAGTTCTCCATTCAGGAAGGCACTTTTCACGTCCATTTGATATAGCTTGAATTCCTTGAAGGCAGCATAGGCTAAGAAAAGTCTTATAGCTTCCAATCTTGCAACAGGAGCAAATGTCTCATCGTAGTCGATTCCTTCCTCTTGACGGTAGCCTTTAGCAACTAACCTTGCTTTGTTTCTAATGATTTTCCCAGCTTCATCCAATTTGTTCCTGTAAACCCACTTAGTACCAATAACTTGCTGAGAAGTTGGTCTTGGCACAAGTTCCCATACTTTGCATCTTTCAAACTGATTCAGTTCCTCTTGCATGGCTTCAACCCAACCAGGATCGGCAAGAGCTTCTTCAGTCTTCTTTGGTTCTATATCGGAGACCATAGCAGATGAGAAAAGGCTTTCAGCAAATGCTCTACTAAGGTTCCTAGTTAATCTGGGACCAAAGACATCACCAATCACATTTTCTAATGGATGATCACGAACAGTTCTGACTTCTCTCGGCACATCTTGTCTTACTGATTCTTGTTGTAAGGATTCTAGAGGAGGATCAAGATCAGCAGAAGGTGTAGGAGAAGAACTTTGAGTGAGAGGTGGATGAAAGCTTGGAGGAATAGGTCTTATAACAGAAATTGGTTGAGGGCTAGATCTGTCTTCAGGATGATCAGCAGAGTTTGCATCGGCAAACGGATTATGAAATTCATCAGCAGGTTCTGGTTCTGCTGATGAAGGAAAATACGGAGCATCTGCTGATTCTTCTGCTGAAATGACTGGATCAGCAGCTGGTACTTGATCTGCAGGATTAGTATTACTGGATTCACCTGTCTCATGAGCACTAGACACATTAGTACTATTTGGAGCCTTGTCAGACTCTAACAAATCAAATTCATCAAAGGTTACATGAACAGATTCAACAATTTTCAAAGTTTCTTATTGAAAACTCGAAAGGCCTTACTGTGTTTAGCGTATCCAACAAAGATTCCTTCATCAGCTTTCTCATCAAATTTACCTCTGTGCTCTTTCCATTGTATAGCACGTAACATTTGCAGCCGAATATCTTGAAGAATCCAATGTTGGGAATTCTGCCTCTCCAGAGTTCATAAGGAGTCTTGTTAAGGAATTTGTTGATTAGGATCTGTTCTGGGTGAAGCAGGCTGTATTGATCGCTTCAGCCCAAAAGTACTTCGGCAGCCTGGCTTCGGCAATCATGGTCTTACCAGCTTCAATGAGAGTTCTGTTCTTCCTCTCAACAACACCATTTTGTTGTGGTGTACCGGCAGCTGAGAAGTTGTGGTCTATACCATGATCATCACAGTACTGAGCAATACCATTGTTCTTGAATTCAGTGCCGTTGTCTGATCTCATACTGATGATATCGCTTTCTTTCTGAGTTTGTAGTAGTCTGAATAACTTGGTGGCAACAGCATAGGTGTCATCTTTGTGACTGAAGGTTTCCACCCAAGTATATCTAGAGAAATCATCTACTACAACCAAGGTGTATCTACTTCCCCCGATACTTGCTGTAGATGTGGGGCCAAATAGATCCATATGTAGCAATTGGAGGCACTTAGAAGTTGACATGCAGGGCTTGCTTCGGAAAGATGACTTATGTTGTTTTCCAAGCTGGCAGGCCTTGCATTTCTTTGCTTGATCAGCAGACACTTGAGGCAGACCGTTAACAAGATTTGAACCGGCAAGCTTGGATAGATATTTGAAGTTCAAGTGACTGAGTCTCTTGTGCCATAGCCATGAGTTCTCACTGATGTTCTTAGCTACAAAACAAACATTAGCAACACCAGTAATAGCACTTAAGTCTACTGCATAAATGTTACCTTTACGTTTGGCAGTGAGAAGAGTCTCATTGGAAGCAATGTCTTTCACATAGCAACTGGAAGTAGTAAATACGCATTGCATTCCTTTATCACAGAATTGTGATATTGATAGAAGGTTGTGTTTCAGACCATCCACTAGAGAGACCTTCTGTACAGTAACTGCACCTCTCTTGATGGTACCTATACCGACGATTTTCCTCTGGCATTATCACCAAACACTACTGGGGGACCTGATGCTTCGATAGTATCGGCAAGAAGATCTGCAAATCCTGTCATATGTCTTGAGCAGCCACTATCTAGAATCCACAAATCCTTGCTTGCACCAGTTGAGGCCATGAAGCATTCCTGAAATAAAACGGTATGCTTATGGTCCCCCTTATTCATGGGTCCGAGGGTTAGTTCCTCTTTGGCAACCACATCTGGCCACCACTAGAGGATGTAACCTCAGTGGGTCCAGATAGATGCTTCAAGAGGCATTCATGAGCCTTGTGACCATAATCAAAACAATTAGAACATCTCACTTGACTGATAGGCTGTGGAGTCGGTAGAATATCATTCTGTTTAGTCGGTGCATCGGCAGAACTAGGGAATTGAGCAGGCACAAACTTAGTATGTTTAAAGTTGGCCTTTCTTTCCATTCTGTTTAGGAGGGCACTCAGATCGGCAGCACTTGCTCTGCTGATGTATTCACCAAGAATACCGTTATCGGCAGACTCAGTATCAGCAACCTTAACATATCTTTGTTTGTGCTTATCATTCCTTTTGTTCTGGTTCTTAGGATACTTCATTGCCACAGCACTGTATATTGGCTTAGCATCCTTATGCACTGAGTTAACAGGACTACATTCAACTTTCTCATCCTTTTTCTCGGTAGCACAAGTTTCAGTAGAGCTACTGCTGCTGGAATCAAATCCTAACCCAGATTGGTCCTTATATGACATTTGGGTCTGTAGGATAGTTTCAACAGCAACTCTAGATTTTGTGTAAGAATCAACAATCCTTGAGAGATGATTGTTTCTTTTCACAAGATCTTCGATCTGAGCTATCAATACTGCTACTTGGCATTTGAGATCCAGGTTTTCTTTCTTTAAAGAAGTAGACTCAAGCTCGTGTCTTTTGAGAACTGAAAGTTCAGACATAAGCGAGCTATTCTCGTTAGAAATTCTTTTGAAATCAGCAGCCATCACTTTATGAACGCTACTCAGCTTCTCATGATCGATAAAAAGTTCATCCATTGTCTCTATCATTTCAGCTTTGGATATTTCAGGACAAGGATCAGCCAAAATTTTAGGAGCAGAGGCAATGGGTCCAGGAGAGAAGTCAGGTAGGGAAGAGATGGGTTTTGATATGTTTTTGGCAATGCTAGATTGTTCATTGAATAATAGTTTTCTGGTCATCGGTAAGGATTTTGATTTGTTGGTGGTGAATTGAGAAGAGTTACACTGGCCATAGAGTGAGGTTCCCACTTGGTGTACTTTGTATCCATATGGGTTTTCAGCTTTGACACTTATTTCTTTGAAGTGTGGTTGAGGTCTTCCAGCAGATTTCTTTGACTGGAGTTCTTGGTGGAGATGGATCTCGGTAGACTGGAGTCGGCAAGGATGATACATCGGCATCTTCCAATCTAGGGCGACAAAACTTACATCGGCATCTTCATCTTCATCGGCATCTTCATCGGAATCAGTTTCACACCAAACCGGCAAGGCCTTTTCTGTGCTTTCATCGGCAACAAAGCTTCTAGACTTAGGATGTCTCTGGTTGAATGACTTCCTCATGTATTCATATTTTGGTTGAGGACATTTAGAAGCAAAGTGACCAGGTTTTCTGCAGTTGAAGCAGACCAGATCACCTTTGTTGTTCTTTCCATCGGTAGCACTAGTAGAGGGTTATTGTAGCTTGCTGGTTTCTGAAATGGTGGTGTGAAGGATTTTGGTTGCTGGTAGTTTCCTTTCTGCATCCTTTTGAAGTCTTTAAACCTTTTGTAGTTCCTAGCGAAGGCGGCAAATTCGTCTTCTTCCATAGGTTTTTCTGAGGTTATTTCATGGTATTGGAACTGCAGGATGTTTGAGGTGGATCTATAGGAGGGAATTTGTTTGAAGGAAAGGATATCTGTGACTGAGCTGATAGAGACAAGTTTTTGAAATTTTGTCGAGAACGTTAAGTTTTGCAGTTCTCTCTCATACAGAAATAGACTAGACACAAGATTCTGAATAGAAGTCTTGTTTAAGTCTCTCACTTCTCTAACAGCGGTGACCTTAGTATGATACTCATTTCCCAAAGAACTTAGAAAACGAATATTAAGATCTTTCATAGTATAAACTTTACCTAATGAAGCACATAAATTACTTACCTCGCAAAATCTGTCGTAGGCACTCCTAGTGATTCACCATCTGTTTCTTGAAGGATTCAAACTCAGCAATGCAGTCGTAGAGTCTGTTGCTTCACCTGCTCGTCACCTTCAAAGTATGCAAGGAGCTTGTTCCAGCATTCTTGAGCCGTGGAG
>JAOWBW010001943.1:108305-155542 GCA_026119855.1 Campanula takesimana | reverse complement strand
AAGTCAAATATTTAACGAAATTAAGGATGGGCATTACATCCTCCCCACCTTAAAGAAAATTCGTCCTCGAATTTTACTAGATTAAGATTATAACATATATAATCAACAAGTAAACTCAAGAACGTCACGACTATGCACAGATACTCACAAATATTCTATGCATTTTAGATGTATCAATTATAACATCGAAACACATAAAGTCAAACAGACTCGATTAGTCAATCCACTATATCGGTGAAACTTGACATATCCACTAGAAATAATAGAACTGGTCATATCCTCCAGATCACTGTAATACTAGTCAAAATCCACTAGGCAATCTCAAATACTGAGTCGTGGTCATCCATCGTTTCAATATTCAGAACTGACTTTACGTATATCAATCCATCAGACAATCCATCAAAAGATGTAGCCCTCGGTGTCAAATAGTTAACAATGGAGCTGCCTTCGAAATTCATTCATGAATCTCTAACAAGATCAAGAATATCTCAAGAACACGCATACCTTGGTTGTTCCACTAATAGGTCAACACAGATACTCAATTCAGACATCCACTACAAGGTAGATATCTCCTCTATCAAGAAATTCTCAAGTTGAATCTTCACTGGTTTAACTCAATCGAGGTCAAGAACATTAATCCAGGTGTCAGCACTGTATTCGCACTGTAACAACTCAAGATAACCCAGTTTCTCATCAAGAATGGATACATCCATCTAGTTTTGGTTTAGAAATTCCACTATCAATCACATAGGTTAGATACCCAGTACAATCTCAATAACCCTTTCTAGACTTCAATGCAGAACATAAAGGTTATGCATAAATCTATCATGCTCACATATATAGTCAAGCATACTAGCATAGAAATAATTACCAATCTATTGTGGTAAACAAGAATGGCATAACATATAGAAAGCCAAATCATAACACGTAAGAGCCAGCCATAACACGTATCACATCAATGTCCCATCTAGGTAACATGACCAAGTTAACATAGAACGTATAGGGTGTTATCACCCACACTTCTATCAAGCTCTTATACATAACGATATCAAGCATGTAGTCTCTTACTAGAGAATACACTTCCACGTAATTCACGAGATAAGGACAAGCATGCTATATAGCACGAAATCATGTCCACAAGACAAGATAGTTACGCCTAAGTCTTTGAAGACTCGCGCTCTCGATTCTCAACCATCTAATCCAATTGGATCAACACTATCAACACCAGTCCTATGCCTGGTATGACAACAAGTAACGAAGCACTCGGCGTCAAAAACACACCCAAGACTAACCCAACCTAGGCCATAGACCCTATCCAGGCTTAGAGCTAACCATAGCTCTGATACCACACTGACACGCCCCAAGTCCCGGGATTCCCTAATAGAACCTCGAACCTGGTGCGCGTAACTAACAAGAAACAAGAAACTAACGGGAAACGGAACAATACCTGTTAAAACAAAACTGACATGATATATCTACTCATCTAGAATAGGGAGCTAAGATAGCTCACACGAGTTCTAGACCAAGAAAATTAAAACCAAACAAGGTTACATACAGCGGAAGACATGCCTAGCAAATAAGTGGCATCAAGAACTGTCTAGGGACAAACAAATACTACCCCAATACAAGCCCAGAGTTTAATTAACTCATACAAGATCGTCCTTACCAAAATATAAAGGACACTAACTTCGAACAAGAATATCCTGCTGAGTAAGTTCCCAGCTAAGTCGAGCCTCACTGCGTACTATCCCCTGCTTTCCTAGTCAAAAATCAAGTTGACCAAATTAATTTCTGATCGGTCTGGAACGCTCTAATCAACGCCACGAATATTTATCCGGGACCGGAATCACGAACAGAGGAATAATTAATCGCGAGGAGTCGAGAATAGGGTAAAATTGAACTCCCTATTATGAAACAGAGAGAAAGAGCGTACGAGAAAGTTTGAGAATGCTTTCTCTGAGGAGAAAGCAACTGATATACTTGCAAGTTTCCAACAATGACACCTAGGTCCCTCAAGTTCTAACTTTAACAAAAAGGCCCCTAAACTTTCAACTTTGACATTTAACCACCTTAATTTTCTAAAGTAATTAAATAATTAACTCAAATAAAATAGCATATAAATATTCTAGTCAAGAATTTAACAAGCAAGTCAAAATTTAACAAATAAGTCAAATATTTAACGAAATTAAGGATGGGCATTACATCCTCCCCACCTTAAAGAAAATTCGTCCTCGAATTTTACTAGATTAAGATTATAAACATATATAATCAACAAGTAGAACTCAAGAACGTCACGACTATGCACAGATACTCACAAATATTCTATGCAATTAGATGTATCAATTATAACATCGAAACACATAAAGTCAAACAGACTCGATTAGTCAATCCACTATATCGGTGAAACTTGACATATCCACTAGAAATAATAGAACTGGTCATATCCTCCAGATCACTGTAATACTAGTCAAATCCACTAGGCAATCTCAAATACTGAGTCGTGGTCATCCATCGTTTCAATATTCAGAACTGACTTTACGTATATCAATCCATCAAGACAATCCATCAAAAGATGTAGCCCTCGGTGTCAAATAGTTAACAATGGAGCTGCCTTCGAAATTCATTCATGAATCTCTAACAAGATCAAGAATATCTCAAGAACACGCATACCTTGGTTGTTTCCACTAATAGGTCAACACAGATACTCAATTCAGACATCCACTACAAGGTAGATATCTCCTCTATCAAGAAATTCTCAAGTTGAATCTTCAACTGGTTTAACTCAATCGAGGTCAAGAACATTAATCCAGGTGTCAGCACTGTATTCGCACTGTAACAACTCAAGATAACCCAGTTTCTCATCAAGAATGGATACATCCATCTAGTTTGGTTTAGAAATTCCACTATCAATCACATAGGTTAGATACCCAGTACAATCTCAATAACCCTTTCTAGACTTTCAATGCAGAACATAAAGGTTATGCATAAATCTATCATGCTCACATATATAGTCAAGCATACTAGCATAGAAATAATTACCATCTATTGTGGTAAACAAGAATGGCATAACATATAGAAAGCCAAATCATAACACGTAAGAGCCAAGCCATAACACGTATCACATCAATGTCCCATCTAGGTAACATGACCAAGTTAACATAGAACGTATAGGGTGTTATCACCCACACTTCTATCAAGCTCTTATACATAACGATATCAAGCATGTAGTCTCTTACTAGAGAATACACTTCCACGTAATTCACGAGATAAGGACAAGCATGCATATATAGCACGAAATCATGTCCACAAGACAAGATAGTTACGCCTAAGTCTTTGAAGACTCGCGCTCTCGATTCTCAAACCATCTAATCCAATTGGATCAACACTATCAACACCAGTCCTATGCCTGGTATGACAACAAGTAACGAAGCACTCGGCGTCAAAACACACCCAAGACTAACCCAACCTAGGCCATAGACCCTATCCAGGCTTAGAGCTAAACCATAGCTCTGATACCACACTGACACGCCCCAAGTCCCGGGATTCCCTAATAGAACCTCGAACCTGGTGCGCGTAACTAACAAGAAACAGAAACTAACGGGAAACAGGAACAATACCTGTTAAAAAAAAACTGACATGATATATCTACTCATCTAGAATAGGGAGCTAAGATAGCTCACACGAGTTCTAGACCAAGAAAATTAAAACCAAACAAGGTTACATACAGCGGAAGACATGCCTAGCAAATAAGCTGGCATCAAGAACTGTCTAGGGACAACAAATACTACCCCAATACAAGCCCAGAGTTTAATTAACTCATACAAGATCGTCCTTACCAAAATATAAAAGGACACTAACTTCGAACAAGAATATCCTGCTGAGTAAGTTCCCAGCTAAGTCGAGCCTCACTGCGTACTATCCCCTGCTTTCCTAGTCAAAAATCAAGTTGACCCAAATTAATTTCTGATCGGTCTGGAACGCTCTAATCAACGCCACGAATATTTATCCGGGACCGGAATCACGAACAGAGGAATAATTAATCGCGAGGAGTCGAGAATAGGGTAAAATTGAACTCCCTATTATGAAACAGAGAGAAAGAGCGTACGAGAAAGTTTGAGAATGCTTTCTCTGAGGAGAAAGCAACTTGATATACTTGCAAGTTTCCAACAATGACACCTAGGTCCCTCAAGTTCTAACTTTAACAAAAAGGCCCCTAAACTTTCAACTTTGACATTTAACCACCTTAATTTTCTAAAGTAATTAAATAATTAACTCAAATAAAATAGCATATAAATATGCTAGTCAAGAATTTAACAAGCAAGTCAAAAATTTAACAAATAAGTCAAATATTTAACGAAATTAAGGATGGGCATTACATCCTCCCCACCTTAAAGAAAATTCGTCCTCGAATTTTTACTAGATTAAGATTATAACATATATAATCAACAAGTAGAACTCAAGAACGTCACGACTATGCACAGATACTCACAAATATTCTATGCAATTTAGATGTATCAATTATAACATCGAAACACATAAAGTCAAACAGACTCGATTAGTCAATCCACTATATCGGTGAAACTTGACATATCCACTAGAAATAATAGAACTGGTCATATCCTCCAGATCACTGTAATACTAGTCAAATCCACTAGGCAATCTCAAATACTGAGTCGTGGTCATCCATCGTTTCAATATTCAGAACTGACTTTACGTATATCAATCCATCAAGACAATCCATCAAAAGATGTAGCCCTCGGTGTCAAATAGTTAACAATGGAGCTGCCTTCGAAATTCATTCATGAATCTCTAACAGATCAAGAATATCTCAAGAACACGCATACCTTGGTTGTTTCCACTAATAGGTCAACACAGATACTCAATTCAGACATCCACTACAAGGTAGATATCTCCTCTATCAAGAAATTCTCAAGTTGAATCTTCAACTGGTTTAACTCAATCGAGGTCAAGAACATTAATCCAGGTGTCAGCACTGTATTCGCACTGTAACAACTCAAGATAACCCAGTTTCTCATCAAGAATGGATACATCCATCTAGTTTGGTTTAGAAATTCCACTATCAATCACATAGGTTAGATACCCAGTACAATCTCAATAACCCTTTCTAGACTTTCAATGCAGAACATAAAGGTTATGCATAAATCTATCATGCTCACATATATAGTCAAGCATACTAGCATAGAAATAATTACCATCTATTGTGGTAAACAAGAATGGCATAACATATAGAAAGCCAAATCATAACACGTAAGAGCCAAGCCATAACACGTATCACATCAATGTCCCATCTAGGTAACATGACCAAGTTAACATAGAACGTATAGGGTGTTATCACCCACACTTCTATCAAGCTCTTATACATAACGATATCAAGCATGTAGTCTCTTACTAGAGAATACACTTCCACGTAATTCACGAGATAAGGACAAGCATGCATATATAGCACGAAATCATGTCCACAAGACAAGATAGTTACGCCTAAGTCTTTGAAGACTCGCGCTCTCGATTCTCAAACCATCTAATCCAATTGGATCAACACTATCAACACCAGTCCTATGCCTGGTATGACAACAAGTAACGAAGCACTCGGCGTCAAAAACACACCCAAGACTAACCCAACCTAGGCCATAGACCCTATCCAGGCTTAGAGCTAAACCATAGCTCTGATACCACACTGACACGCCCCAAGTCCCGGGATTCCCTAATAGAACCTCGAACCTGGTGCGCGTAACTAACAAGAAACAAGAAACTAACGGGAAACAGGAACAATACCTGTTAAAAACAAAACTGACATGATATATCTACTCATCTAGAATAGGGAGCTAAGATAGCTCACACGAGTTCTAGACCAAGAAAATTAAAACCAAACAAGGTTACATACAGCGGAAGACATGCCTAGCAAATAAGCTGGCATCAAGAACTGTCTAGGGACAACAAATACTACCCCAATACAAGCCCAGAGTTTAATTAACTCATACAAGATCGTCCTTACCAAAATATAAAAGGACACTAACTTCGAACAAGAATATCCTGCTGAGTAAGTTCCCAGCTAAGTCGAGCCTCACTGCGTACTATCCCCTGCTTTCCTAGTCAAAAATCAAGTTGACCCAAATTAATTTCTGATCGGTCTGGAACGCTCTAATCAACGCCACGAATATTTATCCGGGACCGGAATCACGAACAGAGGAATAATTAATCGCGAGGAGTCGAGAATAGGGTAAAATTGAACTCCCTATTATGAAACAGAGAGAAAGAGCGTACGAGAAAGTTTGAGAATGCTTTCTCTGAGGAGAAAGCAACTTGATATACTTGCAAGTTTCCAACAATGACACCTAGGTCCCTCAAGTTCTAACTTTAACAAAAAGGCCCCTAAACTTTCAACTTTGACATTTAACCACCTTAATTTTCTAAAGTAATTAAATAATTAACTCAAATAAAATAGCATATAAATATTCTAGTCAAGAATTTAACAAGCAAGTCAAAAATTTAACAAATAAGTCAAATATTTAACGAAATTAAGGATGGGCATTACATCCTCCCCACCTTAAAGAAAATTCGTCCTCGAATTTTTACTAGATTAAGATTATAACATATATAATCAACAAGTAGAACTCAAGAACGTCACGACTATGCACAGATACTCACAAATATTCTATGCAATTTAGATGTATCAATTATAACATCGAAACACATAAAGTCAAACAGACTCGATTAGTCAATCCACTATATCGGTGAAACTTGACATATCCACTAGAAATAATAGAACTGGTCATATCCTCCAGATCACTGTAATACTAGTCAAATCCACTAGGCAATCTCAAATACTGAGTCGTGGTCATCCATCGTTTCAATATTCAGAACTGACTTTACGTATATCAATCCATCAAGACAATCCATCAAAAGATGTAGCCCTCGGTGTCAAATAGTTAACAATGGAGCTGCCTTCGAAATTCATTCATGAATCTCTAACAAGATCAAGAATATCTCAAGAACACGCATACCTTGGTTGTTTCCACTAATAGGTCAACACAGATACTCAATTCAGACATCCACTACAAGGTAGATATCTCCTCTATCAAGAAATTCTCAAGTTGAATCTTCAACTGGTTTAACTCAATCGAGGTCAAGAACATTAATCCAGGTGTCAGCACTGTATTCGCACTGTAACAACTCAAGATAACCCAGTTTCTCATCAAGAATGGATACATCCATCTAGTTTGGTTTAGAAATTCCACTATCAATCACATAGGTTAGATACCCAGTACAATCTCAATAACCCTTTCTAGACTTTCAATGCAGAACATAAAGGTTATGCATAAATCTATCATGCTCACATATATAGTCAAGCATACTAGCATAGAAATAATTACCATCTATTGTGGTAAACAAGAATGGCATAACATATAGAAAGCCAAATCATAACACGTAAGAGCCAAGCCATAACACGTATCACATCAATGTCCCATCTAGGTAACATGACCAAGTTAACATAGAACGTATAGGGTGTTATCACCCACACTTCTATCAAGCTCTTATACATAACGATATCAAGCATGTAGTCTCTTACTAGAGAATACACTCCACGTAATTCACGAGATAAGGACAAGCATGCATATATAGCACGAAATCATGTCCACAAGACAAGATAGTTACGCCTAAGTCTTTGAAGACTCGCGCTCTCGATTCTCAAACCATCTAATCCAATTGGATCAACACTATCAACACCAGTCCTATGCCTGGTATGACAACAAGTAACGAAGCACTCGGCGTCAAAAACACACCCAAGACTAACCCAACCTAGGCCATAGACCCTATCCAGGCTTAGAGCTAAACCATAGCTCTGATACCACACTGACACGCCCCAAGTCCCGGGATTCCCTAATAGAACCTCGAACCTGGTGCGCGTAACTAACAAGAAACAAGAAACTAACGGGAAACAGGAACAATACCTGTTAAAAACAAAACTGACATGATATATCTACTCATCTAGAATAGGGAGCTAAGATAGCTCACACGAGTTCTAGACCAAGAAAATTAAAACCAAACAAGGTTACATACAGCGGAAGACATGCCTAGCAAATAAGCTGGCATCAAGAACTGTCTAGGGACAACAAATACTACCCCAATACAAGCCCAGAGTTTAATTAACTCATACAAGATCGTCCTTACCAAAATATAAAAGGACACTAACTTCGAACAAGAATATCCTGCTGAGTAAGTTCCCAGCTAAGTCGAGCCTCACTGCGTACTATCCCCTGCTTTCCTAGTCAAAAATCAAGTTGACCCAAATTAATTTCTGATCGGTCTGGAACGCTCTAATCAACGCCACGAATATTTATCCGGGACCGGAATCACGAACAGAGGAATAATTAATCGCGAGGAGTCGAGAATAGGGTAAAATTGAACTCCCTATTATGAAACAGAGAGAAAGAGCGTACGAGAAAGTTTGAGAATGCTTTCTCTGAGGAGAAAGCAACTTGATATACTTGCAAGTTTCCAACAATGACACCTAGGTCCCTCAAGTTCTAACTTTAACAAAAAGGCCCCTAAACTTTCAACTTTGACATTTAACCACCTTAATTTTCTAAAGTAATTAAATAATTAACTCAAATAAAATAGCATATAAATATTCTAGTCAAGAATTTAACAAGCAAGTCAAAAATTTAACAAATAAGTCAAATATTTAACGAAATTAAGGATGGGCATTACATCCTCCCCACCTTAAAGAAAATTCGTCCTCGAATTTTTACTAGATTAAGATTATAACATATATAATCAACAAGTAGAACTCAAGAACGTCACGACTATGCACAGATACTCACAAATATTCTATGCAATTTAGATGTATCAATTATAACATCGAAACACATAAAGTCAAACAGACTCGATTAGTCAATCCACTATATCGGTGAAACTTGACATATCCACTAGAAATAATAGAACTGGTCATATCCTCCAGATCACTGTAATACTAGTCAAATCCACTAGGCAATCTCAAATACTGAGTCGTGGTCATCCATCGTTTCAATATTCAGAACTGACTTTACGTATATCAATCCATCAAGACAATCCATCAAAAGATGTAGCCCTCGGTGTCAAATAGTTAACAATGGAGCTGCCTTCGAAATTCATTCATGAATCTCTAACAAGATCAAGAATATCTCAAGAACACGCATACCTTGGTTGTTTCCACTAATAGGTCAACACAGATACTCAATTCAGACATCCACTACAAGGTAGATATCTCCTCTATCAAGAAATTCTCAAGTTGAATCTTCAACTGGTTTAACTCAATCGAGGTCAAGAACATTAATCCAGGTGTCAGCACTGTATTCGCACTGTAACAACTCAAGATAACCCAGTTTCTCATCAAGAATGGATACATCCATCTAGTTTGGTTTAGAAATTCCACTATCAATCACATAGGTTAGATACCCAGTACAATCTCAATAACCCTTTCTAGACTTTCAATGCAGAACATAAAGGTTATGCATAAATCTATCATGCTCACATATATAGTCAAGCATACTAGCATAGAAATAATTACCATCTATTGTGGTAAACAAGAATGGCATAACATATAGAAAGCCAAATCATAACACGTAAGAGCCAAGCCATAACACGTATCACATCAATGTCCCATCTAGGTAACATGACCAAGTTAACATAGAACGTATAGGGTGTTATCACCCACACTTCTATCAAGCTCTTATACATAACGATATCAAGCATGTAGTCTCTTACTAGAGAATACACTTCCACGTAATTCACGAGATAAGGACAAGCATGCATATATAGCACGAAATCATGTCCACAAGACAAGATAGTTACGCCTAAGTCTTTGAAGACTCGCGCTCT
Source organism: Campanula takesimana (assembly GCA_026119855.1). Taxonomy (NCBI): domain Eukaryota; kingdom Viridiplantae; phylum Streptophyta; class Magnoliopsida; order Asterales; family Campanulaceae; genus Campanula; species Campanula takesimana. The sequence goes on along the minus strand of JAOWBW010001943.1, from coordinate 145,663 downwards.
CGATTCTCAACCATCTAATCCAATTGGATCAACACTATCAACACCAGTCCTATGCCTGGTATGACAACAAGTAACGAAGCACTCGGCGTCAAAAACACACCCAAGACTAACCCAACCTAGGCCATAGACCCTATCCAGGCTTAGAGCTAAACCATAGCTCTGATACCACACTGACACGCCCCAAGTCCCGGGATTCCCTAATAGAACCTCGAACCTGGTGCGCGTAACTAACAAGAACAAGAAACTAACGGGAAACAGGAACAATACCTGTTAAAAACAAAACTGACATGATATATCTACTCATCTAGAATAGGGAGCTAAGATAGCTCACACGAGTTCTAGACCAAGAAAATTAAAACCAAACAAGGTTACATACAGCGGAAGACATGCCTAGCAAATAAGCTGGCATCAAGAACTGTCTAGGGACAACAAATACTACCCCAATACAAGCCCAGAGTTTAATTAACTCATACAAGATCGTCCTTACCAAAATATAAAAGGACACTAACTTCGAACAAGAATATCCTGCTGAGTAAGTTCCCAGCTAAGTCGAGCCTCACTGCGTACTATACCCTGCTTTCCTAGTCAAAAATCAAGTTGACCCAAATTAATTTCTGATCGGTCTGGAACGCTCTAATCAACGCCACGAATATTTATCCGGGACCAGAATCACGAACTGAGGAATAATTAATCGCGAGGAGTCGAGAATAGGGTAAAATTGAACTCCCTATTATGAAACAGAGAGAAAGAGCGTACGAGAAAGTTTGAGAATGCTTTCTCTGAGGAGAAAGCAACTTGATATACTTGCAAGTTTCCAACAATGACACCTAGGTCCCTCAAGTTCTAACTTTAACAAAAAGGCCCCTAAACTTTCAACTTTGACATTTAACCACCTTAATTTTCTAAAGTAATTAAATAATTAACCACCTTAATTTTCTCGGCCGACATGGTGACCGGCGACCGACGGCCGGTCAGCCGGTCGGCCGAGACCGGTCAGCCGGTCGCCAGGTCGGCCGGTAAGCCGGTCGGCCGCCCAGTCAGCCGGTCAACCGGCCAACCGGTCATCCGATTGCCGAGGCCGGTCAGCCATTTGGCCGGTCGGCCGACGGCTGATCAGCCGGTCTACCGGTCAGCCGGTCGGGCGGTCAACCGGTCTGGGCCGGCCGAGCGACGGCCGGTCAGCCGGTCTGCCGAGACCGGTCACCCGTTCGGCTGATAGCCGGTCGCCGGTCGGCCGACGGCCAGTCAACCGGTCGGCCGCCGGTCGGTCAACCGTCGGCCGGTTAGCCAGTCGGCCGAGGTCGTTCAACCGGTCAGCCGGTCGGCCGGTCAGTCTGTCGGTCGGTCAGTCAACCGACGGCCGGTGAACCGGTCAGCCGTTCCGCCGGTCTGCCGGTCATGCGGTTAGCCGGTCGGCCGACGGCCGGTAAACCGGTCAGCGATCGGCCGAGGCAGGTTAACCGGTCGGCCGGTTAGCCAAGGCCGGTCAACCGGGCGGCTGGTCGGCTGAGGCCGGTCGGCCAACGGCCGATCAACTGGTCAGCCGTTCGGATGGTCAGAGGGCCAACCGGTCGGCCGGTCAACCGTTCAACCAGTCGGCCATTCAGCCGGTCAGCAGGTCGGCTGGCAAGCCGGTCATTCGGTCAGCCGGTCAACTGGCCAACCGGTCATCCGTCTGCCGATTACCGAGGCCGGTCAGCCGGTTGGCCGGTCGGCTGACGGCCGATCAACCGGTCAGCCAACGGCCGGTCAACTGGTCAGCCGGGCGGCCGGCGGACGGCCAGTCAGCCGTTGGCCGGTCGGCCGAGACCGGTCAACCGGTCGGCCGGTCAGCCTGTTGGCCGGTCGCTGGTTAGCCGATGCCCGGTCGCTGTCAGCTGTTCAGCCGGTCATGCGTTCAGCCGGTCGGCCGGTAAACCGTTCGACCGGTCGGCCGATAGCCGGTCAGCCGGTTAACCGGTCGGCCAAGGACGGTCAACCGCTCAGCCGGTCGGCCGGCGGCCGGTAACCGGTCAGCCGGTTTACCGGTCAGCGGTCGACAGGTCGGCCTAGGCCGGTCTACCGGTCAGCCGGTCAGCCAACGACCGATCAACCGGTCAACCGTTCGGCTGGTCAGCCGTCAGACGGTCAACCGGTCGGCCGACGGCCGGTCAGCACGTCGGCCGTTAAGCCGGTCAGAAGGTCGGCCAGGTAAGGTCGGCCAGTCAACCGGCCAACCAGGCATCCGGTCGGCCGATTGCCGAGGGCGGTTGGCCGGTTGGCCGACGGCCTATCAACCGGTCAGCCAGTCTGCCGGTCAGCTGACGGCCGGTCAATCGGTCAGCCGGTCGGCCTACGCCTGTTAGCAAGTCGACCGTCTGTCGGTTGGCGGACGGCCGGTCAGCCGTTCAGCCGGTCGGCCGAGACCGTCGGCTAGTCAGCCGGTCAGCCGGCGGCTGGTTGGCCGACGGCCGTCGGCTGTTCAGCCGGTCGGCCGATCGCCGGTCAAGTGGTCGGCCGAGGCCGGTCAACCGGTCGGCCGGTCAGGGCCGGTCAGCCGATCAGCCGGTCAGGGCCGGCCGACCGACGGCCGGTCAGCCGGTCGGCCGAGACCGGTCTGCCGGTCGCCGGTCGGCCGCCGGTCGGTCAACCGTCGGACGGGCACCCGGTAGGCTGAGTCCCGTCAACCGGTCAGCCGGTCAGCCGGTCGTCGATCAGCAGGTCAGTCGGTCGGTCGGCCAGTCACCCGACGGCCGGTCAACCGGTCGGCCGACGGTCGGTCACCATGTCGGCCGGTCAGCCGTTCGGCCGGTCATGCGGTTAGCCGGTCGGCCGACGGCCGGTAAACCGGTCAGCCGGTCAAGCGGTCTGCGGTCGGCCGAGGCCGGTCTACCGGTCAGCCGGTCGGCCGAGGCCGGTCAGACGGTCAATCGGTCGGCCGGTCAACCGTTCAACCGGTCGGCCGACGGCCTGTCAGCCGGTAAGCCGGTCAGCAGGTCGGCCGGTAAGCCGGTCGGCCGGTCAACCGGTCGGCCGATTGCCGAGGCCGGTCAGCCAGTTGGCCGGGCGGCCGTCGGTCGATCAACCAGTCAGCCGGTCAGCCGACGGCCGGTCAACCGGTCAGCCGGTCGGCCTACGGGCGGTCACCATGTCGGCCGGTCTGTCGGTCGAGGGACGCCGGTCAACCGGTCAGGGCCGGCCGACCGAAGGCCGGTCAGCCGGTCGGCCGGTCAACCGTCGGCCGGTCAGCCAGTCGGCCGAGGCAGGTCAACCGGTCAGCCGGTCGGCCGGTCAGTCGGTCGGTCGGCTAGTCAACCGACGGCCGGTCAACCGGTCAGCCGGTCGGCCGACGGCCGATCGCCATGTTGGCCGGTCAGCCGTTCGGCTGGTCATGCTGTTAGCCGGTCGGCCGACGGCCGGTAAACCGGTCAGCCGGTCAACCGTTGATCGGTCCTGCCGAGGCCGGTCAACCGGTCAGCCGTTCGGCCGGTCAGCCGGTCAGACGGTCCACCGGTCGCCGGTCAACCGTTCAACCGGTCGGCCGACGGCCGGTAAGCCGGTCAGCAGGTCCGGCCGGTAAGCCGGTCGGCCGTTCAGTCAGCTGGTCAACCGGTCATCCGGTCGGCCGATTGCCGAGGCCGGTCATCCAGTTGGCCGGGCGGCCGATGGCCGATCAACTAGTCAGCCGGTCTGCCGGTCAGCCGACGGCCGGTCAACAAGTCAGCCGGTCGGCCTACGGCCGGTCACCATGTCGGCCGGTCTGTCGGTCGGTGGACGGCCAGTCAGCCGTTTGTCCGGGCAGCCGTTCGGCTGGTCGGCCGGTCGCTGGTTGGCCGACGGCCGGTCGCTGGTTGGCCTACGGCCGGTCGCTGTTCATCCGTTCGGCCGATCATGCGGTCAGCCGGTCGGCCAAACGGTCAGCCGTTCGGCCGAGGGCGGAGGCCGGTCGGCCGATCACCGGTCAGCCGTTCGGGTCGGCCGATAGCCGGTCAGGTGGTCGACTGAGGCCGGTCAACCGGTCGGCCGATAACCGGTCATCCGGAAGGCCGGTCGGACGGTCAGCCGGTTTGGCCGGTCAGCCGACGGCCGGTCAACCGGTCAGGGCCGGCCGACCAACGGCCGGTCAGCCGGTCAGGCGAGACCGGATGGCCGATCGGCGGTCGGTCCGGTTGCCGGTCAACCGGTCGGCCGTTCAGCCGGTCGGCCGAGGCCGGTCAACCTGTCGGCCGACAGCCGGTTAGCCGCCGGTCGGCTGTTCAGCCCGTCAGCCGGTCATGCGGTCAGCCGGTAAAACCGGTCGGGCCGGGGCCGGCCAACCAGTCAGCAGGTCGGCCGACGGCCGCTGGTCAGCCGGTCGGCCGTTCGGTCGATAGCCGGTTGGCTGGTCGGCCAGCCGACGGCCGGTCAACCGGTCAGGGCCGGCCGACAAACGGCCGGTCAGCCGGTCAGGCGAGACCGTCGCCGGTCGGTTGTCAGCCGGTCGGCCGGTCAACCGGTCGGCCACCGGTTGGTCAGCCATCGGCCGGTCAGCCGGTCGGCCGAGGCCAGTCAACCGGTCAGTCGGCCAGCCGGTCGGCCGGTCAGTCGGTCGGTCGGCCGTCTCAGCCGACGGCCGGTCACCATGTTGGACGGTCAGCCGTTCGGCCGGTCAGCTGGTCATGCGGTCAGCAGGTCGGTCGACGGCTAGTAAACCGGTCAGCCAGTCGGCCGAGGCAGGTCTACCGGTCAGCCGGTCGGCCAACTGCCGATTAACCGGTCAGCGAAGGCCGGTCAACGGTCAGCCGTTCGGCCAGTCAGCTGGTCAGACGGTCAACCGTCGGCCGGTCAACTGGTCGGCCGACGGCCGGTCAGCCGGTCGGCCGTTCAGCCGGTCAGCAGGTCGGCCGCCAACCGGTCAGCAGTCGGCCGATTGCCGAGGCCGGTCAGCCGGTCTGTCGGTCGGCGGACGGCCGGTCAGCCGGTCGGCCGAGACCGGTCAACCAGTCGGGTAGTCAGCCAGTCAGCTGGTCGCCGGTTGGACGACGGCCGGTCGGCTGTTCAGCCGTTCGGTCGGTCGGCCGGTCAACCGGTCGGTCGTTCGGCCGAGAGCCGGTCAGTAGGTCGACCGGTCAGCCGGTCGGCCGACAACCGGTCATCCGATCGGCCGGTCTACTGGGCCGGTCAGCCGATCGGCCGGTGAGCCGACGGCCGGTCACCTGTCAAGGCCGCCCACCGACGGCCGGTCAGCCGTTCGGCCGAGACCGGTCACCGATCGGCTGTCAGCCGGTCGCCGGTCGGACCGCCGGTCGGTCAACCGTCGAACGGTCAGCCGGTCGGCCGAGGCCGGTCAACCAGTCGGCTCGTCGCCGATCAGCCGGTTGGTCGGTCAGTAGGTCGATCGGCCAGTTAAACGACGGCCGGCCGACGGCCGGTCACTATGTCGGCCGGTCAGCCGTTAGGCGGTAAACCGGTCAGCGGTCAGCCGGTCGGCCGGTCAGCCGACGGGCGATAAACCGGTCAGCGGTCGGCCGGTCGGTCGAGGCTGGTCAACCGGTAGGCCGAGGCCGGTCTACCAGTCAGCCGGTCGTCCAACGACCGATCAACCGGTCAGCCGTTCGGCCGGTCAGACGGTAAACCGGTCGGCCGGTCAACCGTTCAACCGGTCGGTCGACGGCTGGTAAGCCGGTCAGCCGTTAAGCCGGTCAGAAGGTCGGCCGGTAAGCCGGTCGGTCGGTCTAGCAGTCAACCGTCCAACCGGTCATACGGTCGACCGATTGCCGAGGCCGATCAACCGGTCAGCCGGTCTGCCGTTCAGCCGACGGCCGGTCAACCGTCAGGGCTGGCCGACCGACGTCGGTCAGCCGTTCGGTCGGACAGCCGGTCGGCCGAGACTGGTCACCCGGTCGGCTGTCAGCGGTCGGCCGGTCAGTAGGTCGGTCGGTCAGTCGGCCGGCCGGTCAGTCGGTCGGTCGGTCGGTCAACCGACGGCCGGTCAGCCGGTCGGCCGACGGCCAGTCGCCATGTCGGGCGGTCAGCCGTTCGGCCGGTCATGCGATCAGCCGGTCGACCGACGGCCGGTAAACTGGTCAGCCGGTCAACCGGTCAGCGATCGGCCGAGGCCGGTCTACTGGTCAGCCGTTCGGCCGGTCAGACGGTCAACCGGTCGGCCGGTCAACCGTTCAACCAGTCGGCCGACGGCCGGTCAGCCAGTCGCCAGGTCGGCCGGTAAGCCGGTCGGCCGGTCAGCCGGTCAATCGGCCAACCGGTCATCCGATTGCCGAGGCCGGTCAGCCAGTTGGCCGGTCGGCCGACGGCTGATCAACCGGTCGGCCTACTGTTGGTCACCATGTCGGCTGGTCTGTCGGTCGGCGGACGGCCAGTCGGCCGGTCAGGTGGTCGGCCGAGGCCGGTCGGCCGACAGCCGGTAATCCGGTCGGCCGACAGCCGGTCATTTGGTCGGCCGGTCGACCGGTCAGCCGGTCGGGCGGTCGACCGGTCTGGGCCGGCCGAGCGACGGCCGGTCAGCCGGTCTGCCGAGAGCGGTCACCCGTTCGGTTGTTAGCCGGTCGCCGGTCGGCCGACGGCCGATCATCCGCTCAGCCGCCGGTCGGTCAACCGTCGGCCGGTTAGCCAGTCGGCCGAGGTCGTTCAACCGGTCAGCCGGTCGGCTGTCGCCGATCAGCCGGTCGGCCGGTCAGTCGGTCGGTCGGTCAGTCAACCGACGGCCGGTCAACCGGGCGGCAGGTCGGCTGAGGCCGGTCAGCCAACGGCCGATCAACTGGTCAGCCGTTCGGCCGGTCAGACGATCAACCGGTCGGCCGGTCAGCCAAGGCCGGTCAACCGGGCGGCAGGTCGGCTGAGGCCGGTCAGCCAACGGCCGATCAACTGGTCAGCCGTTCGGCCGGTCAGACGATCACCGGTCGGCCGGTCAACCGTTCAACCAGTCGGCCATTCATCCGGTCAGCAGGTCGGCCGGTAAGCCGGTCGGTCGGTCAGCCGGTCAACAGGCCAACCGGTCATCCGGTCGGCCGATTACCGAGGCCGGTCAGCCGGTTGGCCGGTCGGTCGGTCTTCCAGTCAACCGAAGGCCGTTCGACCGGTCAGCCGTTCGGCCTGTCATGCGGTTAGCCGGTCGGCCGACGGCCAATAAACCGGTCAGCCGGTCAACCGGTCGGCCGAGGCCGGTCTACCGGTCAGCCGGTCAACCGGTTGACCGGTCAACCGTTCAACCGGTCGGCCGACGGCCGGTCAGCTGGTCGGCCGGTAAGCCGGTCTGCAGGTCGGCCTGTAAGCCGGTCAGGAGGTCGACCTGTAAGCCGAATCAACGGACCGACCGACTGACCGGCCGACCGACGGGCTGTCCGTCTGTCCGGCCGGTCAGACGCATCGGCCGACCGGCGGCCGGACCGGCCAACCGACAATCGGACCGACAGACGGTCGGACCGACACCGGACGGACCGGAAGGCCGATCGGCGGTTGGTCCGGTTGCCGGTCAACCGGTCGGCCGTTCAGCCGGTCGGCCGAGGCCGGTCAACCCGTCGGCCGACAGCCGGTTAGCCGCCGGTCGGCTGTTCAGCCCGTCGGCCGGTCATGCGGTCAGCCGGTAAACCGGTCGGCCGGGGCCGGCCAACCAGTCAGCAGGTCGGCCGACGGCCGCTGGTCAGCCGGTCGGCCGTTCGGTCGATAGCAGGTTGGCTGGTCGGCCAGCCGACGGCCGGTCAACCGGTCAGGGGCCGGTCAGCCGGTCAGGCAAGACCGTCGCCGGTCGGTTGTCAGCCGGTCGGCCGGTCAACCGGTCGGCCACCGGTTGGTCAGCCATCGGCCGGTCAGCCGGTCGGCCGAGGCCAGTCAATCGGTCAGCCGGTCGGCCGGTCAGTCGGTCGGTCAGCCGTCTCAGCCGACGGCCGGTCACCATGTTGGACGGTCAGCCGTTCGGCCGGTCAGCTGGTCGGCTGGTCATGCGGTCAGCAGGTCGGTCGACGGCTAGTAAACCGGTCAGCCAGTCGGCCGGTCGGCCGAGGTAGGTCTACCGGTCAGCCGGTCGGCCAACTGTCGATTAACCGGTCAGCCGGTCGGTCAGCCGAAGGCCGGTCAACCGGTCAGCCGTTCGGCCAGTCAGCTGGTCAACCGGTCGGCCGGTCAACTGGTCGGCCGACGGCCGGTCAGCCGGTCGGCCGTTCAGCCGGTCGGCCGTTCAGCCGGTCAGCAGGTCGGCCGGCCAACCGGTCAGCAGTCGGCCGATTGCCAAGGCCGGTCAGCCGGTCTGCCGACGGCCGGTCTGTCGGTCGGCGGACGGCCGGTCAGCCGTTCAGCCGGTCGACCGAGACCGTCAACGGTCGGGTAGTCAGCCAGTCAGCTAGTCGCCGGTTGGACGACGGCCGGTCGGCTGTTCAGCCGGTCGGTCGGTCGGCCAGTCAACCGGTCGGTCGTTCGGCCGAGAGCCGGTCATCCGATCGGCAGATCGGCTGAGGCCGGTCAGCCGATCGGCCGGTGAGCCGACGGCCAGTCAACCGGTCAGGGCCGGCCGAGACCGGTCACCCGGTTGGCTGTCAGCCGATCGCTGGTCGGCCGACGGCCGGTAAACCGGTTGGCCGCCGGCCGTTCATCCGGTCGGCCGGTCAGCCGACGGCCGGTCAACCTGTTAAGGCCGGCCCACCGACGGCCGGTCAGCCGTTCGGCCGAGACCGGTCAACCGATCGGCTGTCAGCCTGTCGCCGGTCGGCCGCCGGTCGGTCAACCGTCGGACGGTCAGCCGGTCGGCCGAGGCCGGTCAACCGGTCGGCCGGTCGCCGATCAGCCGGTTGGTCGGTCAGTCGGTCGATCGGCCAGTCAATCGACGGCCGGCCGACGGCCGGTCACTATGTCGGCCGGTCAGCCGGTCATGCGGTCATCCGACGGCCGGTAAACCGGTCAGCGGTCGGCCGGTCGGTCGAGGCCGGTCAACCGGTAGGCCGAGGCCGGTCTACCAGTCAGCCGGTCGTCCAACGACCGATCAACCGGTCAGCCGTTCGGCCGGTCAGACGGTAAACCGGTCGGCCGGTCAACCGTTCAACCGGTCGGTCGACGGCTGGTCAGTCGGTCGGCCGTTAAGCCGGTCAGAAGGTCGGCCGGTGTGAATACGTGTGTTTGAAATTGGGAATATTCATAGTAACATTGAAATTATGAGAGTCGCCACGCCGTTTTAATTATAGCCAAAACATTGAGAAAAAGCATGTTTAATGGGTTCGGGGGTCAAATTACAACAAGAGAAGAATATTGGACGTTATCACTCCTATTGTCCGAATTGATCGGTCTTTCTATCATGATGAATGTGTTAGTAGTGTGTTAGTGATTTAGACCGGATCCGAAGATTGCCTACGTTCCTCTCAATGTGAGAAGCTCAGGTCAGCGTAGTTCGCAGAGAATTAGAATAGGCAGAAGAATCGGGATCATGCATAATGAGGGGGAATTACCTAAAGATTAGGGTTTAGAAGTAGTTCCTAGATCATCCTCGGGTTGGTGAACCCTTGATCATCATCGGCTATGAAATAACATGTAATTATGAAGATCGCAACCCTAAATATAGCATAAATAAGGTTTTAATCTATGAACACGAAGAACATGCGAAGAACATATATGAACATATGAATGAGCATGCAAAGAATATGAAGAAACTATGAATAAACATGTACGAACATGAATATAAAAGATCTACATTAAGAATAATGCAAGAACATGAAGAAATAGTTAGAAAACTTACCTATGTTGGCAAGAAATAAACCTTGGATCTTCTTGAGTGTTTGAATGCTAATTAGAGAGCAAAATATTGTTTAAGAGCTCCAAAATTCGTACTTAGAGCTCTCAAAATCGGATCCCTAAACCAATAGCCTAGGATTGGTTTATATAGTAAACTGAGGGGAAGATCTGATGGTCCAGATCATCCGGCGCAAGGTTGGCCGCCTGGCCATGGTTGAAGCCGGTTACAATGTTGGCCGCGTGGCCAAGATCAACGCGTAACAATGTTGGCCGCCTGGCCAAGTCTGCAGGCTGACTTGATTTTCAAGCTAGGGTTTCACTGTTGCTTTATGGTAACCCTAAGTTGCCTATTTTGATGGATTTTGTCATAAATGAGATATTTTGGGAATCCAGGACAAGTCTTTGCAAGGTTTCTAATTCCTATAAAGTCCTTGTATTTTTGGGAAAGTCCTAATAAACTCATTTTCAGGTCGGGTACTAACAGTAGCCCTCGGCGACGCTTCTTGCAAGGCAATGTGGGGTCGACGATAAAAAGAAGGATCCGTCTGAAACATGAGTTTCAAAACAGATGAAAGGTAAGGGAACGGCTGAACCTTGGCAGGCAACCTACGTATCCGCGGGGGAATCAAGCCAAACGTAGTTCAAATCGGATGGGAAATTGGGAATGATTTGTCCTCTTATGGGGAGCAACGTCTTCTGCTGGGGAAAATGCACCTGCTGGGGATGGTAGATGACCGCGTCAGTCGGGTGGCTGGACCTTTTCAGGTCTCCTACGTATCCTCCGAGGAATCAAGCCGGTCGTAGTTCAGATCTGATGGGGAAATTGGGAGCCATCGGACTTCTGCTAGGGATAATAAACCTACGGGCACTATCCTGTATGAAGAACGAACATTCGTTAGGAAATGAAGTTATTTGGGAAAATTAAAGACTACGTTGTCTAAATAATCCCAAGATGGAATGGTAAACGCAATCAGGATCGCCGGGGTTCCTGCCGATTGCGCTAAAGTAATAGATGATGGATCTCTCGCGAACAGAAACGCCGAGGCTTCTGTCAACCACGATTGATCTAGGATGCATATGTCATAGAGGCGCCGAAGTCTCTACAATCATACGAATCCTAAAATAGATGCTGGATCGCTCACAAACAGAAACGCCGAGGGTTCTGCCCATCGCGATCGATCTAGGATGCGTATGTCATAGAGGCGCCGAAGTCTCTACAATCATACGAATCCTAAAATAGATCCTGGATCGCTCGCAAACAGAAACACCGAGGCTTCTGCCCATCGCGATCGATCTAGGATGCGTATGTCATAGAGGCGCCGAAGTCTCTACAACCATACGAATCCTAAGCAAATATTAGGAAGTGCTAAAATAATAGATGCTGGATCTCTCGCAAACAGAAACGCCGAGGCTTCTGCCCATCGCGATCGATCTAGGATGCGTATGTCATAGAGGCGCCAAAGTCTCTACAACCATATGAATCCTAAGCAAATATTAGGAAGTGCTAAAATAATAGATGCTGGATCTCTCGCAAACAGAAACGCCGAGGCTTCTGCCCATCGCGATCGATCTAGGATGCGTATGTCATAGAGGCGCCGAAGTCTCTACAACCATACGAATCCTAAGCAAATATTAGGAAGTGCTAAAATAATAGATGCTGGATCTCTCGCATACAGAAACGCCGAGGCTTCTGCCCATCGCGATCGATCTAGGATGCGTATGTCATAGAGGCGCCAAAGTCTCTACAACCATACGAATCCTAAGCAAATATTAGGAAGTGCTAAAATAATAGATGCTGGATCTCTCGCAAACAGAAACGCCGAGGCTTCTGCCCATCGCGATCGATCTAGGATGCGTATGTCATAGAGGCGTCGAAGTCTCTACAACCATACGAATCCTAAGCAAATATTAGGAAGTGCTAAAATAATAGATGCTGGATCTCTCGCAAACAGAAACGCCGAGGCTTCTGCCCATCGCGATCGATCTAGGATGCGTATGTCATAGAGGCGCCGAAGTCCCTACAATCATACGAATCCTAAAATAGATGCTGGATCACTCGCAAACAGAAACGCCGAGGCTTCTGCCCATCGCGATCTATCTAGGATGCGTATGTCATAGAGGCGCCGAAGTCTCTACAACCATACGAATCCTAAGCAAATATTAGGAAGTGCTAAAATAATAGATTCTGGATCTCTCGCAAACAAAAACGCCGAGGCTTCTGCCCATCGCGATCGATCTAGGACGCGTATGTCATAGAGGCGCCGAAGTCTCTACAACCATACGAATCCTAAGCAAATATTAGGAAGTTTTAAGGGGTTTTTCCGTATTCAAAGGTAACGAATATCAGTCAAAATAGCGCTAAGGGCACCTAAAAATGAACAAAGGGAAATGTACCAGGGGTAAAACTGAAATTTTGCATGTGGAGGCAAAGATGATGGATTGTTATGGAGTCGCAAATGGGATGAACTCTCAAGGAGTCATGAAGGTGATAGACTCTCAGGGAATCGCAGAAGTGATTGACTCTTGGGGAGTCGCAAAGGTGATGGACTCTCGGGGAGTCGCCAAGGTAAAGGACTCTTTGGTGAGCAAAGGACGACCACGGAAAGCGTAATGTTTGGGATCCGCTTACCCTAAATTAGGAGGAATACATAATATGAGGCTACGAACCATTAAGATGAAGGCATTAGGTAAGGGACATTTTGCTTGGTTGCTTAGGGTAGGACCTAAGGCTTCTAAGGAAAGGGGATGGGTAGCCTCTTAGATAAGGATGCAAAAGATGTTATGGTTGTTTAGACTTGAGATTGTGTCTTGGATACAATGTGGGTTTCCTAGGCTTACGGGCTAGGGTTTGGAGAGAATGCGACTGCCTAGGCTCGAGGCTAGGGTTCGGAGAGAATATGGAAAGGCTATTGTATCCTAGGCATAAGACTAGCGGGGGATTGAGATTATAAATTTCCTAGGTTTCGAGACTAGGGTTTCGAGAATTTGGAAAGGATGTTGCACACAGGGCTTTAGAAATCCCCTAGAACTTGGGCCAGGGTAAAAGGGGATGGTGCTTCCTAGGCTTGAGACTAGGGTTTGGAGAGAATGCAGATTCCTAGGTTTGGGGCTAGGGTTTGGAGAGGTTGAGGTTTGGGAACTTCCTAGATGTTAGGGTTTCGAACAAGGGTTTGGAAACTGGTGTTTAAGGACCATGACTCTCCTAGATTTGGGACTAGGGTTTAGAAATATCCTAGGCTTCGCGGCTAGGGCTTGGAGTTGTGGTAGGTTCAGAGGTTGCAAAGGCGTTGGCTTTAGACCCAAGGCTGGGAGTTGAAAGGGTTGTGACTTCCTAGGCTTGAGACCATGGACCGTTGGGAAGAGGGATTGCTTTTGTGGAAGGTCCACTAAGCTTGATGTTAGGGTTCACCATTTTCCGGGATTGGTGACTATGGCTTGGAAAGGTTCATGGTAACCTAGGCTTTAGGCTAGGTTTTTAAGGCTAAGGACTGTAAACTTCCTACGTTTTGAGACTAAGGTGAAGGAGTTTCCTAGGTATAGGACTGGGGTTTGAAGGGAATGTTGAATCCTAGGCTTGATGATAGAGTTTAAAGAGGATAATTTCTACCTAGCCTTGAGACTAGGGCTTTAGAAAGAGTTCGACTACCTAGGCTTGAGGCTAGGGTTTAGATCGAATGCGACTACCTAGGCTCGAGGCTAGGGTTTAGAGCGAATGCGACTACCTAGGCTCGAGGCTAGGGTTTGGAAAGAGTGCGACTACCTAGGCTTGAGGCTAGGGTTTAGATCGAATGCGACTACCTAGGCTCGAGGCTAGGGTTAGAGCGAACGCGACTACCTAGGCTCGAGGCTAGGGTTTGGAAAGAGTGCGACTACCTAAGCTTGAGGCTAGGGTTTGGAGCGAATGCGACTACCTAGGCTCGAGGCTAGGGTTTAGAGCGAATGCGGCTTCCTAGGCTTGAGGCTAGGGTTGATTGATTTTTGGACAGGGCATTATATCCTAGGTTTTGGACTAAGGTTCAATAAAACGGAGAATTGAGATTGTAAATTTCCTAGGTTTCGAGACTAGGGTTTCGGGAATTTGGAAATGATGTTGCATACGGGGCTTTGGAAATTCCCTAGAATTTGGGCTAGGGTTAAAGGGGATGTTGTGGTTTCCTAGGCTTAAGGCTAGGGTTTAGATAGGATATGTGACTACCTAGGATCAAGGCTAGGGTTTAAGAAGGATGTAACTTCCTAGGCTTTAGGCTAGGGTTTGAAAGGATGTAATTACCTAGGCTTGAGGCTAGGGTTCAGAGAGAATGATATGACTACCTAGGCTTAAGGCTAGGGTTTAGAGAATGTGTTTACCTAGGTTTAAGGCTAGGGTTTGGAGACCGAAAGCATTTGAAGGTTTGTCTTGGTTTAGACCGAGCAAGTTTGAGGTCTAAGAGTGTTGCGGTTTGGGGCAAATGAGCTTGATACCTCGTGGCTGGATAGGCTCGATAGATTAGACCTAGGCTAAAGTTCTAGGGTTTAGCTAGGGTAAGACTCAGACATGTGTTAAGTAGACCGGGGCCTAATGGAATGGTAGGCGTGAGATCTAGGAGATCGAAGGCTAGGCAGGGTAGCGTTGGGACATAAGGCTTTCAAGCGGGTAAGTCTTTTGTCCTAGAGAAACCGCGTTATGGATTAGGACCAAGCAGGCTTGAGGTCGGCCAAGGAGCAATGGATTGGGATTGGATGATCCTAGTACCTAATACGCATGTCGGGTTTGGGCTCTAAGGTGTGCTAGGTGTGAGCCATGTACTAGAAATGGGTCTGGACATGTGACCATGTTGGCGCTTTAGATAAAGGGATTGAGTGTCCAAGACTTTGCTTGAGTACAATATGTACCTAAGTTGGATTGGGTATGCTTAGGTACTAAGTTTTTCTCAGAGGTCATTGCACGTGACCAAGCTCGTTCGGCGATTGCGAAGGTGGGTTTGGTATGGGACCAAAGGTGTTAAGCGCACGATTTTGACTGGATGGGTTTTGATATCTTTATGGCATGTCACGGTATGCGGAAGATCCTATGCGTTCGAGCATGTTTGAGGTTTGGACTCGTGGGGAAGAAAGGTTTGAGATCCATGGAGTTCAAGGGTGGACCTCGTAGGTGGCGAGGTTTGGACTCGGCTCGGATTAAGTAGGTTAGAGACCTAAGGGGTTGAAGGTCAGACTAGGAAGTCTTTTGAAGCTAAGGAGTGACACTAGGTTGGTACTTGGTAGGTTTAAGAGTGGTAGGGCCATGGCTTGGATATGACGGGAGTCAGGAGACGTAGATGCGTCGCTTTTAATTGGACCAAGTAGGCTTGGGAATTAAAGAGTTCCAAGGGTGGAGATGTAAGGTGAGAGACCTAGAGGGTAGAAAGTCTTGTGACCTAAAGGTTTAGGGGTTGAGGCCTAAGGTATGGACCAGACATATCATGGACTTCAAGGATAAGTTTGGTAGACTTGAATGGTCTTGGGATCTAAGAGATCGCTCAACAGGTTAGACTGAGTAGACCTAAAAGGTTAGAACGAGGAGGATAAGAGAGCTATTGCTTAGACAAGGTAAGGATGAGTATGTGTTGGTAGGTTTGAGATCTAGGAGATCGGGTAGGCTCGGGACCGGTAGGTTCGGGACCTAATGGGTCACCCTAAGGATTTGGCTTTGGTTAACTGGTTTAAGGTCTGGAGTTTTGGTAGAACCGGTTTGAGGCCGAAGGGGTCATGCTACGAACTTGCGGAAGGTCGAGCTAAGAGTTTATGATGTAACGTAGGTAAGACTCACCGGGTAGGCTTGGGACCTAAGGTTTTGAACCAGGTAGGTTGGGACCTAAGGGTATCCTATTGTATAGGAAATAGGGTGAAGGACCGAGTCAACTCAAGAATCACGGAGATGGGTCTCAGATGGATCGAGGATGTTTTTACAATTTTGTGGAGACCGAGCGTGCAGGTTTATAAACAAAGTGTCGGGGAGGAGAAAACTTTATGAAAGTGTTATGATCTTATACAGATGCCTTATAATTAATTATGATTATAATCAATCCAAATAGGTCGTCGCGTGCCGAGTTTGACGATGAGGGGTGCCCTTCTTCTAAGTGTATCCTTGTTGAAGCCTCGGTATTCTCTGGGAAACCACATAGTCGAACCCATTCCATCGGGGACTCTTTAATTTGGTGAGCGGGTACCCTTCCTCCTTTGAGAAATTCTACGTCGAGCTTGATGATGAGGGATGCCCTTCTTCTAAGTATGTGCTTATCGAAGCTTCAATATTCTCTGAGAAAACCCTATAGTCGACCCATTCTGTTGGGGAAGCCCCAGTTCGATAAGGGCGTAGAGTGGGGTATCCTACCTCCTTTGAGACGCACCCTTTTTCTGCCTAGACCGCCCTTGCGGGTTTTCAATCTAGCGGGCATCTCTTTTGCGTCATCACATTTTTATTTTTATTTATTTTTTTTTTTTCAATCATTCAGTCGACTCAAAAAAAAAAAGAATTGTTTGAAAACATGCAGGGCATTTTGGGGAGAGTAAGAGAGAGAGAAATAGTACTATCATTTGACTCTTTAGGCAACTGAGTGTATATATGTACAAAAGGGAGGAAGCCCCTGCTTGACAGAAAGTAAGTGTTTTCTCTTTCCTAGATTGTAGAACGGAAAACTTGTCGAGACATTTGAAAATTGTTTTATTCAAGATTCTCACTTGATTGCTCGAGAATGGACCTCGTTGATAAGTTAATGAGTTGTGGTTAATTGGTAAACAAGTAGCCTCAAATTAATAAATGTTTTGATCAATTGTGAGTGAAGAAGTCAGGAGTAGAAATATGGGGGAAGAGAAGAAGAGAAAGAAAATTGGCTCGAGGTGGGTTGTGTATATTTTGACCGAACCGGAGGTTGCCTACGTTCTCCTCAAGGTGAGGAGCTCAGGTCCGCGTAGTTCGGGATGACCCGCTTGACGATGGTGTCGGGTTTCAGTGGGTATGTGTCGGAGGAAAGAAAAGAAAGAAAGTTGGCCCAAGGTAGGTTATGTTTGGCTTGAGTGGTTGCCCGGTTGACGATGAAGTTGGGTTTTGAGTTTAGGGGTGTGAGGTTCGTTTGAGGTGAGTTGTTCTTTGTAGCTCATTGCGGTGGATTACTCCTTTATAGTTGTTGCAGTGGATTGCTCCATCATAGTTGTCATGGGTTGCTGCTGCCGTTTATCTACTTTGTAAGGAAAGAAAAGGAAAAGAGACATTTGAGGTGAAAAGAAAATGGGACTTTTACTTTTCCATGGTGATAGCCCCTTCTATTTTTCTTTATTTTTTTTTTATTTTATCTCTTTGTGCACACCCTTTTTTTTTTTGCCTAGGCCGCCCTTTCGGGTTTTCAACCTAGCGGGCTTCTTTTTGTGCGATGCTCTAACTTTTCCTAGGTCGCCCTTTGGGTTTCATCCTAGCGAGCCATATTTTTTTTTATATTGTACATGAAACATTGGGCAAGACAAGCCCCTAGTTTGCTTTCGCCTCTCTCGATTGTGAGGTAGCTTCCTTATAGTTCAAGCGGCCTTTTTCTGGCGGCGGGCATCCTAGCCCCTTGATTTTCACCGGTAGAGCTCCATTGATTATCAACGTGCACCAATGAATGACTTCGTGCACTTGTCTTATATTTGCGATGGAATACGGACAACCCCAGTGTAACGGCATGTAGTACTCATGATGGGAACAAACCAACCCTTTAAATTGTGGCAGCATGGATGTCTATTTGATGATGAGCAACCGCAGTCCATTCCTTTGTCACGACCTTATAAAGGGGTCTAATGGTGGGATGAGAGGCGTATGAGGATAGTGTATGGGAGAAGGTGTATCTAGAGAGTGTACATGAAGTGTGTACAAGGGGTGAGTGTATAGAGAGAGTGTATGGGGGTAGAATGTAAAGAGAAGGGAAAGTGATTCGTTCATCCCAATTGATCGAAGCATTTGTTATTTTGAGGTTAATCGTTTACTTAGTTATGTGAATGTTTGTGGGTCCATTTACCTTTAATGAGTCGTCATTAATGAGTAAGATTAAGATTAATTCATCATATAAAGATATAGCAATCAAGCGAAAATGGTGAATAAGACAGTTTTCATGAAATTGATATATGCAAGCTTATGTCTCAAGTCTAGAGAGAAAAGAAAAGAAATAAAGACCTTTTTATTGGAACTAAGATTTAAACTGACTAGTCCGGGGTGGACTTTACATAAAGAAACAAAAATAGCCCAAGGTGGACTTTTGACTAAGGACACTCTAGAACCTACGAAGACTGAATGACCCTTTTCTTTTCTTTTATTTAAAGGAGGTAGCCCCAATTTCCTCTTTTGCCCATGCCCATGTATTCCGTTGGCGGGTGATGGCTCCGCTGTCAATGAGGCTTTGAATCTTTCTCCTCAATTGGACGCAATCTTCGGTGTCATACCCAATGTACTGGTGGTATTGGCAGTGTTTGGAGGGATCCAAGCCTTGCTTCACCTACTTTGGTCATAATTGAACAAAGGAGACAACTTGCCGGCTTGAACTAGACTTTTGAAGAGTTTTCCCAAGTCGTCGAATTCGCGCTCGTCCTTCCTTTCACGAACTGTCTTTGAGGGTAATTTAGGTACGGCACCCCTTGTTGATGAGTAGTCATAGGGGGCATCCCGACGGGGACAGTCTGTGGCGGCCCGTACATTTGAGGAGCGTACGGGTGTTGACATTGAGCAAGAGGGAGAATTCGACTGAGGTAATCATAAACGCCACGAATGTCAGACAAATGGCGCCTCTCGATATCTCTTAGGGTCTTATGCATCTCCTTCTGAAAGTGTGTTGCTTGCTCGTTGAGAATGGCCTTAAAGTGGATTGCTTGTTCATCGAGGATGGCTTCGAAGTGGGATGCTTGCTTACTGAGAGCAGTACCGGTGTAGAGGATTGTCTCGGGATCTTGGGTAGCAGCCTCAGTTGCAACTTCGATGTTCCTTGCAGCCGACATGATGCAGAACTCTAGTCATGAAAGAGTTAAGCCTCTTAGTTGAATTAAATTAGATTCGTATTTAATGATAAGGCATCGTTATAAAAATCATTTTTTGGAAAAGAGTCAGTCTCCACATTTTTGAAATGCATTTTGGTAAAAAATTGAAAGTTTGACCGGGCCGAAGTTGCCTACGTTCCCCTTATCATGGGGGAGAGGTCCCACACAATAAGAGGCTCATGTTTTGAAACTACGTTTGGCTTGATTCATAGGGTGCATGTGTAAACATGGCAGGTGTGTGTAGGGTGCATGTGTATACATGGCAGGTGTGTGTAGGGTGCATGTGTAAACATGGAAAGTGTGTGCATGGAGAAACATGGCAGGTGTGTGCATGTGTAAACATGGCAGGTGTGTGCATGTGTAAACATGGCAAGTGTGTGCATGTTTAACATGGCATGTGTGTGCATGTGTAAACATGGCAGGTGTGTGCATGTCTAAACATGGCAAGTGTGTGTGAGGTGCATGTGTAAACATGGCAAGTGTGTGCATGTGTAAACATGGTAGGTGCGTGCATGTGTAAACATGGCAGGTGCGTGCATGTGTAAACATGGCAGGTGC
The DNA here is from genome assembly GCA_026119855.1 of Campanula takesimana. Taxonomy (NCBI): domain Eukaryota; kingdom Viridiplantae; phylum Streptophyta; class Magnoliopsida; order Asterales; family Campanulaceae; genus Campanula; species Campanula takesimana. The sequence continues at coordinate 126,394 of JAOWBW010001943.1, read as the reverse complement.
GTGCATGTATAAACATGGCAAGTGTTTGCATGTGTAAACATGGCAAGCATCATGATGTGACGAAAGTTAGACCCACTAAGTTTGAAAAAGTTTCAAAGCAGTCCCCAGCAGAATCGCCACTGTGAATACGGTCAAATTACACATGCACACACCTGCCATGTTTACACATGCACCCTACACACACTTTCCATGTTTACACATGCACACACTTGCCATGTTTACACATGCACACACTTGCCATGTTTACACATGCACACACTTGCCATGTTTATACATGCACCTCACATACTTGCCATGTTTACACATGCACCCGTGCACCCCGCCATGTCAATACTCGTACCTTGTATTTCTGTACCCTTGTTATTTTCATTTTAGTATTAGGGTCAAACAAAACCTTGCTATGTTCCCTTGTACATTCTTCTTCCCTCTCTCTTGCTTTGCATTGCATCATTCAAACATTCAAAGCTTCCCTCTTTTCTCCCTAAAAAGAATTAGCTTCTTGCCGCACACTACCACTAGTCCGTGTCAGCACTGCACATGTCCCTACTACCCGGAGTATTCGATGTGCAGGAATTTGTGCGCTACTGCCGCCCTCTTTTCGAGTCACTCGTCTACTCCACTCACCGTGTACGTTTCGCGAGCGGTGGGAACCTTTAACCTAACCCGTGTCAACCCACACATAGAGATTAGGACACTCCTCGGACCACCCATTTAGGATGTAAAAAATGCAAAAACTTTTCGCAAAATAAAATGTGCATTGCATCTAGGCGACCTCTAAGGTCCATCGCTCATCCGTTGGGCCTTCATTGCGATCCATTGGGTCTACCCTTCACCTTCGACCGCCTAGGTCAACCTTCTCAACCTTTGATCGCCTAGGTCAACCTTCTCAACCTTTGACCCCCTAGGTCAACCTTATCAACCTTTGACCGCCTAGGTCAACCTTCTCAACCTTTGACCGCCTAGGTCAACCTTCTCAACCTTTGACCCCCTAGGTCAACCTTATCAACCTTTGACCGCCTAGGTCCCTTAGGTCAACCTTTGACCTCCTACCCTTATCACCTTTGACCTCTTAGGTTAACCCTTGATCGCCTAGGTCAATCTTATCTACCTTTGACCTCTTAGGCCAACCTTTGACCCCCTAGGTCAATCTTATCCGTTTAAGTCAACCTTTGACCCCTAGGTCAATCTTATCCGTTTAAGTCAACCTTTGACCCCTAGGTCAACCTTACCAACCTTTGACCTATTAGGTCTACCCTTGACCCCCTAGGTCAACTTTATCAACCTCCGACCTCTTAGGTCAATCCTTGACCTCCTAGGTCAACCCTATCACCTTCGACCTCTTAGGTCACCCCTCGACCTCTTAGGTCAACCTTTGACCCCTTAGGTCAACCTCATCCGCCTTTGACCTCTTAGGTCAACCTTTGACCCCATAGGTCATTCTCATCCGCCTTTGACCTCTTAGGTCAACCTCATCGGCCTTTGACCTCTTAGGTCTACCCTTGACCCCCTAGGTCAACTTTATCAACCTCCGACCTCTTAGGTCAACCCTTGACCTCCTAGGTCAACCCTATCACCTTCGACTTCTTAGGTCACCCCTCGACCTCTTAGGTCAACCTTTGACCCCTTAGGTCAACCTCATCCGTCTTTGACCTCGTAGGTCAACCTTTGACCCCATAGGTCATTCTCATCTGCCTTTGACCCCATAGGTCAAACCTTGGACCCCTTAGGTCAACTTTATCACCCCCTCGATCTCTTAGGTCAACCTTTGACCACTTAGGTCAACCTTATCCACCTTTGACCTCTGAGGTCAACCTTTGACTCCCTAAGTCAACCCAATCACATTTCGACTTCTTAAGTCAACCTTTGACCCTTAGGTCAACCTTATCCGCTATTGACCTCTTAGGTCAATCTTTGGTCCCATAGGTGAACCCAATTACCGTTGTCCATACCAACCTAGGTCAACCCGTCTCGACCCGTTTTAGGTCCACACACCATCCTCGACCCATCTAGGTCAACTCGTCCGTCTTAGGTTAAAACTATCCTTTACCTTTGACCCATCTAGGTCAATCCCTGGCCCGCTTAAGTCGACTTGCCCATCTTGAATCTATCTACCGACCTCCCTAGGTCAACCAACCCGAATAGGTCAGCCTGCCCATGTTTAACCCGTATAGGTCAACCATTTAGGTCAACCAACTCACATTCGACCCGCTTAGGTCAAACCATGTCTATCCCGCTTAGATCATCCCATAGGCAACCCGCTACAACCCGCTATCTTGTTTCATTCACCATATAAGTCAATCCAACCCTTCTCATTTAGGTCGACCTATCCTTTACCCATCTAGGTCAACCCACCATTATCGTCGCATCCTAGCTTGAACCACTTCTTGTCTCAAACCTTAGGTCAAACCATACCCTACTCAATCAAAACCAACTCCTATAGGTCTTCCTCACCCATGTTTGACTAAGGACCGAGTCATCTCCTGCTTTTGACCTAAAGATCGCTCTTTATCTTAAAAAGACTCTATCAAATTGACCCCTATGGTCACCTCTCACGTCTTTTTAAAAAGTCTAACTTGATTCGAACTACGGCGACCTGAGCCTCTTATTGTGTGGGACCTCTCCCTCATGATAAGGGGAACGTAGGCAACTTCGGCCCGGTCAAACTTTCAATTTTTTACCAAAATGCATTTAAAAAAATGTGGAGACCGACTCTTTTCCAAAAAATGATTTTTATAACGATGCCTTATCATTAAATACGAATCTAATTCTTTCATGACATAGAGTTCTGCATCATGTCGGCTGCAAGGAACATCGAAGTTGCAACTGAAGCTGCTACCCAAGATCCCGAGACAATCCTCTACACCGGTACTGCTCTCAGTAAGCAAGCATCCCACTTCGAAGCCATCCTCGATGAACAAGCAATCCACTTTAAGGCCATTCTCAACGAGCAAGCAACACACTTTCAGAAGGAGATGCATAAGACCCTAAGAGATATCGAGAGGCGTCATTTGTCTGACATTCGTGGCGTTTATGATTACCTCAGTCGAGTTCTCCCTCTTGCTCAATGTCAACACCCGTACGCTCCTCAAATGTACGGGCCGCCACAGACTGTCCCCGTCGGGATGCCTCCTATGACTACTCATCAACAAGGGGTGCCGGTACTTAAATCACCCTCAAAGACAGTTCGTGAAAGGAAGGACGAGCGCGAATTCGACGACCTTGGGCAAACTCTTCAAAAGTCTAGTTCAAGCCGGCAAGTTGTCTCCTTTGTTCAATTATGAACCAAGTAAGGTGAAGCAAGGCTTGGATCCCTCCAAACACTGCCAATACCACCAGTACATTGGGCATGACACCGAAGATTGCCTCCAATTGAGGAGAAAGATTCAAAGCCTCATTAACAGCGGAGTCATCACCCGCCAACGGAATACATGGGCATGGGCCAAAGAGGAAATTGGGGCTACCTCCTTTAATAAAAGAAAAGAAAAGGGTCATTCAGTCTTCGTAGGTTCTAGAGTGTCTTTAGTCAAAAGTCAACCTTGGACGATTTTTGTTTCTTTAAGTAAAAGTCCACCCCGGACTAGTCAGTTTAAATCTTTTAGTTCCAATAAAAGGGTCTTTATTTCTTTTCTTTTCTCTCTAGACTTGAGATATAAGCTTGCATATATCAATTTCATGAAAATTGTCATATTCACCATTTTAACTTGATTGCTATATCTTTATATGATGAATTAATCTTATTCTTACTCATTAATGACGACTCATTAAAAGGTAAATGGACCCACAAACCATTCAAATAACTAAGTAAACGATTAATCTCAAAATAACAAATGCTTCGATCAATTGGGATGAACGAATCACTTTCCCTTCTCTTTACATTCTACCCCCATACACTCTCTCTATACACTCACCCCTTGTACACACTTCATGTACACTCTCTATATACACCTTCTCCCATACACTATCCTCATACGCCTCTCATCCCACCATTAGACCCCTTTTATAAGGTCGTGACAAAGAAATGGACTGCGGTGGCTCATCATCAAATAGACATCCATGCTGCCACAATTTAAAGGATTGGTTTGTTCCCATCATGAGTACTACATGTCGTTACACTGGGGCTGTCCGTATTCCATCGCAAATATAAGACAAGTGCACGAAGTCATTCATTGGTGCACGTGATAATCCAATGGAGCTCTACCGGTGAAAATCAAGGGGCTAGGACGCCCGCCGCCAGCAAAAGGCCGCTTGAACTATAAGGAAGCTACCTCGCAATCGAGAAAGGCGAAAGCAAACTAGGGGCTTGTCTCGCCCAATGTTTCATGTACAAATATAAAAAAATATATATATATATATATATATATATATAATATATATATATATATGTCTCGCTAGGTTGAAACCCAAAAGGGCGGCCTAGGCAAAAGTTAGAGCATTGCACAAACAGAAGCCCGCTAGGTTGAAAACCCGAAAGGGCGGCCTAGGCAAAAAAAAAAAAAAAAAAAAAAAAAAAAAAAAAGAAGGGTGTGCACAAAGAGATAAAATAAAAAAATAAAAAAATAAAAAAAAATAAAGAAAAATAGAAGGGGCTACCACCATGGAAAAGTAAAAGTCCCATTTTCTTTTCACCTCAAATGTTCTATTTTCCTTTCTTTCCTTACAAAGTAGATAAACGGCAGCAACCCATGACAACTACGATGGAGCAATCCACTGCAACAACTACAAAGGAGTAATCTACCGCAATGAGCTACACAGAACAACTCACCTCAAATGAACCTCACCCCCTAAACACAAAACCCACTTCATCGTCAACCGGGCAACCACTCAAAGCCAAACATAACCTACCTTGGCCAACTTTCTTTCTTTTCTTTCCTCCCACACATACCCACTGAAACCCGACACATCGTCAAGCGGGTCATCCCCGAACTACGCGGGACCTGAGCTCCTCACCTTGAGGAGAACGTAGGCAACCTCCCGGTTCGGTCCAAAATATACACAACCCACTCGAGCCAATTTTCTTTCTCTTCTCTCTTCCCTCATATTTCTACTCCTGACTTCTTCACTCACAATTGATCAAAACATTTATTAATTTGAGGCTACTTGTTTACCAATTAACCACAACTCATTAACTAATCAACGAGGTCCATTCTCGAGCAATCAAGTGAGAATCTTGAATAAAACAATTTTCAAATGTCTCGACAAGTTTTCCGTTCTACAATCTAGGAAAGAGCTAAACACTTACTTTCTGTCAAGCAGGGGCTTCCTCCCTTTTGTACATATATACACTCAGTGCCTAAAGAGTCAAAATGATAGTACTATTTCTCTCTCTCTTACTCTCCCCAAAATACCCCTGCATGTTTTCAAACAATTCTTTTTTCCTTTTTTGAGTCGACTGAATGATTTCAAAAAAAAATAAAAAAATAATAATAATAATAAAAAAAAATAAAAATGTGATGACGCAAAAGAGATGCCCGCTAGATTGAAAACCCGCAAGGGCGGTCTAGGCAGAAAAAGGGTGCGTCTCAAAGGAGGTAGGATACCCCACTCTACGCCCTTATCGAACTGGGGCTTCCCCAACAGAATGGGTCGACTATAGGGTTTTCTCAGAGAATATTGAAGCTTCGATAAGCACATACTTAGAAGAAGGGCATCCCTCATCATCAAGCTCGACGTAGAATTTCTCAAAGGAGGAAGGGTACCCGCTCACCAAATTAGAGAGTCCCCGATGGAATGGGTCGACTATGTGGTTTCCCAGAGAATACCGAGGCTTCAACAAGGATACACTTAGAAGAAGGGCACCCCTCATCGTCAAACTCGGCACGCGACGACCTATTTGGATTGATTAGAATCATAATTAATTATAAGTCATCTGTATAAGATCATAACACTTTCATAAAGTTTTCTCCTCCCCGAAACTTTGTTTATAAACCTGCACGCTCGGTCTCCACAAAATTGTAAAAACATCCTCGATCCATCTGAGACCCATCTCCGTGATTCTTGAGTTGACTCGGTCCTTCACCCTATTTCCTATACAATAGGATACCCTTAGGTCCCAACCTACCTGGTTCAAAACCTTAGGTCCCAAGCCTACCCGGTGAGTCTTACCTACGTTACATCATAACCTCTTAGCTCGACCTTCCGCAAGTTCGTAGCATGACCCCTTCGCCTCAAACCGGTTCTACCCAAAACTCCAGACCTTAAACCAGTTAACCAAAGCCAAATCCTTAGGGTGACCCATTAGGTCCCGAACCTACCGGTCCCGAGCCTACCCGATCTCCTAGATCTCAAACCTACCAACACATACTCATCCTTACCTTGTCTAAGCAATAGCTCTCTTATCCTCCTCGTTCTAACCTTTTAGGTCTACTCAGTCTAACCTGTTGAGCGATCTCTTAGATCCCAAGACCATTCAAGTCTACCAAACTTATCCTTGAAGTCCATGATATGTCTGGTCCATACCTTAGGCCTCAACCCCTAAACCTTTAGGTCACAAGACTTTCTACCCTCTAGGTCTCTCACCTTACATCTCCACCCTTGGAACTCTTTAATTCCCAAGCCTACTTGGTCCAATTAAAAGCGACGCATCTACGTCTCCTGACTCCCGTCATATCCAAGCCATGGCCCTACCACTCTTAAACCTACCAAGTACCAACCTAGTGTCACTCCTTAGCTTCAAAAGACTTCCTAGTCTGACCTTCAACCCCTTAGGTCTCTAACCTACTTAATCCGAGCCGAGTCCAAACCTCGCCACCTACGAGGTCCACCCTTGAACTCCATGGATCTCAAACCTTTCTTCCCCACGAGTCCAAACCTCAAACATGCTCGAACGCATAGGATCTTCCGCATACCGTGACATGCCATAAAGATATCAAAACCCATCCAGTCAAAAATCGTGCGCTTAACACCTTTGGTCCCATACCAAACCCACCTTCGCAATCGCCGAACGAGCTTGGTCACGTGCAATGACCTCTGAGAAAAACTTAGTACCTAAGCATACCCAATCCAACTTAGGTACATATTGTACTCAAGCAAAGTCTTGGACACTCAATCCCTTTATCTAAAGCGCCAACATGGTCACATGTCCAGACCCATTTCTCGTACATGGCTCACACCTAGCACACCTTAGAGCCCAAACCCGACATGCGTATTAGGTACTAGTATCATCCAATCCCAATCCATTGCTCATTGGCCGACCTCAAGCCTGCTTGGTCCTAATCCATAACGCGGTTTTCTCTAGGACAAAAGACTTACCCGCTTGAAAGCCTTATGTCCCAACGCTACCCTGCCTAGCCTTCGATCTCCTAGATCTCACGCCTACCATTCCATTAGGCCCCGGTCTACTTAACATGTCTGAGTCTTACCCTAGCTAAACCTAGAACTTTAGCCTAGGTCTAATCTATCGAGCCTATCCAGCCACGAGGTATCAAGCTCATTTGCCCCAAACCGCAACACTCTTAGACCTCAAACTTGCTCGGTCTAAACCAAGACAAACCTTCAAATGCTTTCGGTCTCCAAACCCTAGCTTAAACCTAGGTAAACACATTCTCTAAACCTAGCCTCAAGCCTAGGTAGTCATATCATTCTCTCTGAACCCTAGCCTCAAGCCTAGGTAATTACATCCTTTCAAACCCTAGCCTAAAGCCTAGGAAGTTACATCCTTCTTAAACCCTAGCTTGATCCTAGGTAGTCACATATCCTATCTAAACCCTAGCCTTAAGCCTAGGAAACCACAACATCCCCTTTAACCCTAGCCCAAATTCTAGGGAATTTCCAAAGCCCCGTATGCAACATCATTTCCAAATTCCCGAAACCCTAGTCTCGAAACCTAGGAAATTTACAATCTCAATTCTCCGTTTTATTGAACCCTAGTCCAAAACCTAGGATATAATGCCCTGTCCCAAAAATCAATCAACCCTAGCCTCAAGCCTAGGAAGCCGCATTCGCTCTAAACCCTAGCCTTGAGCCTAGGTAGTCGCATTCGCCCCAAACCCTAGCCTCAAGCTTAGGTAGTCGCACTCTTTCCAAACCCTAGCCTCGAGCCTAGGTAGTCGCGTTCGCTCTAAACCCTAGCCTCGAGCCTAGGTAGTCGCATTCGATCTAAACCCTAGCCTCAAGCCTAGGTAGTCGCACTCTTTCCAAACCCTAGCCTCGAGCCTAGGTAGTCGCATTCACTCTAAACCCTAGCCTCGAGCCTAGGTAGTCGCATTCGATCTAAACCCTAGCTCAAGCCTAGGTAGTCGCACTCTTTCCAAAGCCCTAGTCTCAAGGCTAGGTAGAAATTATCCTCTTTAAACTCTATCATCAAGCCTAGGATTCAACATTCCCTTCAAACCCCAGTCCTATACCTAGGAAACTCCTTCACCTTAGTCTCAAAACGTAGGAAGTTTACAGTTCTTAGCCTTAAAACCTAGTCTAAAGCCTAGGTTACCATGAACCTTTCCAAGCCATAGTCACCAATCCCGGAAAATGGTGAACCCTAACATCAAGCTTAGTGGACCTTCCACAAAAGCAATCCTTTCCCAACGGTCCATGGTCTCAAGCCTAGGAAGTCACAACCCTTTCAACTCCCAGCCTTGGGTCTAAAGCCAACGCCTTTGCAACCTCTGAACCTACCACAACTCCAAGCCGTAGCCTCGAAGCCTAGGATATTTCTAAACCCTAGTCCCAAACCTAGGAGAGTCATTGTCCTTAAACACCAGTTTCCAACCCTTGTTCGAAACCCTAACACCTAGGAAGTTCCCAAACCTCAACCTCTCCAAACCCTAATCTCGAAACCTAGGAAACTTATAATCTCAATTCCCCGCTAGTCTTATGCCTAGGATACAATAGCCTTTCCATATTCTCTCCGAACCCTAGCCTCGAGCCTAGGCAGTCACATTCTCTCCAAACCCTAGCCCGTAAGCCTAGGTAACCCACATTATCTCCAAGACATAATCTAAAGCCCAAGAAGCCGTGACATCTTTGGCATCCCTATCTCAAGATTAGGAGATCACCATCTTCCTTATTCCCCTTCCTTAAAAAGCCTTAGGTCCTACCTCTAGGCAACCAAGAAAAATGTCCCTTACCTAACACCTTGGTCTCAATGGCTCGTAGCCTCATTCCCTCCTAAATTAGGATAAGCGGAACCCAGATCATGTTTCCCATATTAGCAACTCCCCGAGAGTCCATCTTCTTCGCGTCTCCCTAAAGGTCCTTTGCCCTTGTGACTCACCAAAGAGTCCTTTGTGACTCCCCGAGAGTCTATCACCTTTGTGACTCCCCGAGAGTCCCTCACCTTTGTGACTCCCCAAGAGTCTATCACCTTTGTGACTCCATGAGAGTTCATCCCTTTTGCAACTTCATAACAATCCGTCATCTTCGCGACTCATGATAAGTTCGCCAGCTTTATGACTCTGCAAGGGTCTATTGTCCTTTAGAACATCATTTGGTTTAAAAAGCCTAAAAAAATCTCTAAATTATCCTTTGTTTAAAAAACTATCGTGGTGACCGGGAGTTATCCCTACTGCACGAATGTTTCATCTCTTTAAAAAACTATCGTGGTGACCGGGAGTTATCCCTACTGCACGAATGTTTCATCTCTTTAAAAACTATCGTGGTGACCGGGAGTTATCCCTACTGCACGAATGTTTCATCTCTTTAAAAACTATCGTGGTGACCGGGAGTTATCCCTACTGCACGAATGTTTCATCTCTTCAAAAACTATCGTGGTGACGGGGAGTTATCCCTACTGCACGAATGTTTCATCTCTTTAAAAACTATCGTGGTGACCGGGAGTTATCCCTACTGCACGAATGTTTCATCTCTTTAAAAACTATCGTGGTGACCGGGATTTATCCCTACTGCACGAATGTTTCATCTCTTTAAAAAGCTATCGTGGTGACCGGGAGTTATCCCTACTGCACGAATGTTTCATCTCTTCAAAAACTATCGTGGTGACCGGGAGTTATCCCTACTGCACGACTGTTTCGCCTCTTTAAAAACTATCGTGGTGACCGGGAATTATCCCTACTGCACGAATGTTTCATCTCTTTAAAAACTATCGTGGTGACCGGGAGTTATCCTACTGCACGAATGTTTCATCTCTTCAAAAACTATCGTGGTGACCGGGAGTTATCCCTACTGCACGAATGTTTCATCCCTTTAAAAACTATCGTGGTGACTGGGAATTATCCCTACTGCACGACTATTTCACCTCTTTAAAAACTATCGTGGTGACCGGGAATTATCCCTACTGCACGAATGTTTCATCTCTTTAAAAACTATCGTGGTGACCGGGAGTTATCCCTACTGCACGAATGTTTCGTCTCTTTAAAAACTATCGTGGTGACCGGGAGTTATCCCTACTGCACGAATGTTTCATCTCTTCAAAACTATCGTGGTGACCGGAGTTATCCCTACTGCACGAATGTTTCATCCCTTTAAAAAACTATCGTGGTGACCGGGAGTTATCCCTACTGCACGACTGTTTCGCCTCTTTAAAACTATCGTGGTGATCGGGAATTATCCCTACTGCACGAATGTTTCATCTCTATAAAAACTATCGTGGTGACTAGGAGTTATCCCTACTGCACGTACATTTGTTATTGCTTTGTTATATTATCGCGATGACCGAGAGTTGTCTCTACTTCGCGTACGTTCTGTTGCAATTTGCAGAGGCCGTCTACCTCTATATTGCGTAATATCCAGCACTTGTTATTTTATAAATTGCGATTGACAGAGGCCCGTCTATCTTTATATCGCATAAGCTCCGGCTATTACCATTGTACCATCTTGGGATTATTTAGACCCCGCCGTCTATATGTCTCGCACCATTGTCACCCTTACCTTCTTTCCCCAATATTTTCTTAGGATTCGTATGGTTGTAGAGACTTCGGCGCCTTATGACATACACATCCTAGATCAATCGTAATTGGCAGAAGCCTCGGTGTTTCTGTTTGCGAACGATCCAGCATCTATTTTAAGATTCGTATGATCATAGAGACTTCGGCGCCTCTATGACATACCATCCTAGATCAATCGTAATTGGCAGAAGCCTCGGCGTTCTATTTGCGAGCGATCCAGCATTTATTAGGATTTGCATGATCATAGAGACTTCGGCGCCTCTATGACATACCATCCTAGATCAATCGTAATTGGCAGAAGCCTCGGCGTTTCTATTTACGAGCGATCCAGCATTTATTAGGATTTGCATGATCATACAGACTTCGGCGCCTCTATGACATACCATCCTAGATCAATCGTAATTGGCAGAAGCCTCGGCGTTTCTATTTGCGAGAGATCCAGCATTTATTAGGATTTGCATGATCGTAGAGACTTCGGCGCCTCTATGACATACGCATCCTAGATTGATCGCGGTTGGCAGAACCTCGGCGTTTTCTGTTCGCGAGAGATCGACATCTATATACTTGCGCAATCGGCAGGAACCCTGGCGATCCTGATTGCGTTTACCATTCCATCTTGGGATTATTTAGACAACGTAGTCTTTAATTTTCCCAAATGACTTCACTGCTTACGAATGATTCGTTCTTCGTACAGGATAGTGCCCGTAGGTTTATTATCCCTAGCAGGAGTCCGATATCTCGTTTTATCCCCAGTAGATCTCTGAACTACGACCATACGTAGGAAACCTGAAAAGGTCCAGCCACCCGACCGACACGGTTATCTCTCATCCCCAGCAGGTGCATTTTCCCCAGTAGAAGATGTTGCTCCCCACTAGAGGACAGTTATTCCCAATTTCCCATCAGATTCGAACTACGTTTGGCTTGATTCCCCCGGATACGTAGGTCGCCTGTCAAGGTTCCCGTTCCCTTACCTTTCATCTGTTGTTGAAACTCATGTTTCAGACGGATCCTTCTTTTCGTCGACCCCACATTGCCTTGCAAGAAGCGTCGCCGAGGGGCTACTGTTAGTACCCACCTGAAAATGAGTTTATTAGGACTTTCCCAAATATACAAGGACTTTATAGGAATTAGAAACCTTGCAAAGACTTGTCCTGGATTCCCAAAATATCTCATTTATGACAAAATCCATCAAAATAGGCAACTTAGGGTTACCATAAAAACAGTGAAACCCTAGCTTGAAAATCAAGTCAGCCGGCAACCTTTGCCACGCGGCCAATATTGCTCCGCGTTGATCTTGGCCACGCGGCCACTATTGTCACTAGCATCAACAATGGCCAGGCGGCCAACCTTGCGCCGGATGATCTGGACCATCAGATCCTCCCATCAGTTTACTATATAAACCACTCCAGGCTATTGGTTTAAAGATCCGAATTGAGAGCTCACAAGTGACGATTTTGCTCCCAAATCAAGTCATTCAAGCCTCCAAAAACACTCTCAAGAATCCCAAGAAGATCCAAGGTTATTTCTTGCCAACATAGGTAAGTTTTTCTAACTTGTTTCTCATGTTCTTGCATTATTTTTAATGTAGATCTTTTATATTCATGTTCGTAACATTTTTATTCATAGTTTCTTCATATTCTTTGCATGCTCATTCATGTGTTCATAATATGTTCTTCGCATGTTCTTCGTGTTCATAGATTAAAAACCTTATTTAGCTATATTTAGGGTTGCGATCTTCATAATTACATGTTATTTCATAGCCGATGATGATCGAGGGTTCATCAACCCGATGATGATCTAGGAACTACTTCTAAACCCTAATCTTTAGGTAATTCCCCCCTCATTATACATGATCCCGATTCTTCTGCCTATTCTAATTCTCCGCGAACTACGTTGACCTGAGCTTCTCACATTGAGAGGAACGTAGGCAATCTTCGGATCCGGTCTCAAACACTAACACACTACATACACCGCATCATGATAGAAAGACCGATCAATTCGGGCAATAGGAGTGATAACGTCCAATATTCTTCTCTTGTTGTAATTTGACCCCCGAACCCATTAAACATGCTTTTTCTCAGTTTTGGCTATAATTAAAACAGCGTGGCGACTCTCATAATTTTAATGTTGCTATGAATATTCCCAATTTCAAACACACGTATTCACAGCACAACAATATTGCAATGTTTGCATGTTATTTCATAGCCGATGATGATCGAGGGTTCATCAACCCAAGGATGATCTAGGAACTACTTCTAAACCCTAATCTTTAGGTAATTCCCCCTCATTATGCATGATCCCGATTCTTCTGCCTGTTCTAATTCTCTGCTGCGAACTACGCCGACCTGAGCTTCTCACAATGAGAGGAACGTAGGCAATCTTCGGATCCGGTCTAAATCACTAACACACTACTAACACATTCATCATGATAGAAAGACCGATCAATTCGGGCAATAGGAGTGATAACGTTCAATATTCTTCTCTTGTTGTAATTTGACCCCCGAACCCATTAAACATGCTTTTTCTCAATGTTTTGGCTATAATTAAAACGGCGTGGCGACTCTCATAATTTTAATGTTACTATGAATATTCCCAAATTCAAACACACGTATTCACAGTGGCGACTCTGCTGGGGATGAGAGATGACCACTTCGGTCGGGTGGCTGAACCTTTTCAGGTTTCCTACGTATCCTCCGAGGAATCAAGCCGGTCGTAGTTCAGATCTACTGGGGATAAAACAAGATATCGGGCTCCTGCTAGGGATAATAAACCTACGGGCACTATCCTGTACGAAGAACGAATCATTCGTAAGCAATGAAGTTATTTGGAAAAATAAGGACTACGCTGTCTAAATAATCCCAAGATGGAATGGTAAACGCAATCAGGATCGCCAGGGTTCCTGCCGATCGTGCTAAAGTAATAGATAATGGATCTCTCGCGAACAGAAACGCCGAGGCTTCTGTCAACCACGATTGATCTAGGATGCATATGTCATAGAGGCGCCGAAGTCTCTACGATCATGCAAATCCTAATAATAAATGCTGGATCTCTCGCAAACAGAAACGCCGAGGCTTCTGCCCATTGCGATCGATCTAGGATGCGTATGTCATAGAGGTGCCGAAGTCTCTACAACTATACGAATCCTAAGCAAATATTTGGAAGTTTTAAGGGTTTTCCGTATTCAAAGGTAACGAATATCAGTCAAATAGCGCTAAGGGCACCTAAAAATGAACAAAGGGAAATATACCAGGGGTAAAACTAAAATTTTGCATGTGGAGGCAAAGATGATGGATTGTTATGGAGTCGCAAACGGGATGAACTCTCAAGGAGTCATGAAGGTGATAGACTCTCAGAGAATCGCAAAGTGATGGACTCTTGGGGAGTCGCAAAGGTGATGGACTCTCGGAGTCGCCAAGGTAAAGGACTCTTTGGTGAGCAAAGGACGACCACGAAAAGCGTAATGTTTGGGATCCGCTTACCCTAAATTAGGAGGAATACATAATATGAGGCTACGAACCATTAAGATGAAGGTATTAGGTAAGGGACATTTTGCTTGGTTGCTTAGGGTAGGACCTAAGGCTTCTAAGGAAAGGGGATGGTAGCCTCTTAGCCTTGAGATAAGGATGCAAAGATGTTATGGTTGTTTAGACTTGAGATTGTGTCTTGGAGATAATGTGGGTTTCCTAGGCTTACGGTTTAGGGATTGGAGTTCATTTAAGCATGAGGAAGTATTCTATCCTAGGCTTAGTGCTAGGGCTTGGAGTTGTGGTAGGCTCAGAGGTTGCAAAGGCGTTGGCTTTTAGACATAAGGCTGGGAGTTGGAAAGGTTGTGACTTCCTCGGCTTGAGACCATGGACCGTCGGGAAGAGGATTGCTTTTGTGGAGGGTCCACTAAGCTTGATGTTAGGGTTCACCATTTTCGGGATTGGTGACTATGGCTTGGAAATGTTCGTGGTAACCTAGGATTTAGGCTAGATTTTAAGGCTAAGGACTGTAACCTTCCTATATTTTGAGACTAAGGTGAAGGAATTTCCTAGGTCTAGGACTAGGGTTTGAAGGGAATGTTGAATCCTAGGCTTGATGATAGAGTTTAAAGAGGATAATTTCTACCTAGGCTTGAGGCTAGGGTTTAGAAAGAGTGCGACTACCTAGGCTTGAGGCTAGGGTTTTAGAGCGAATGCGACTACCTAGGCTCGAGGCTAGGGTTTAGAAAGAGTGCGACTACCTAAGCTCGAGGCTAGGGTTTAGAAAGAATGCGGCTTCCTAGGCTTGAGGCTAGGGTTGATTGAGTTTTGGACAGGGCCTTATATCCTAGGTTTTGTACTAGGGTTCAATAAAACAGAGAATTGAGATTGTAAATTTCCTAGGTTTCGAGGCTAGGGTTTCGGGAATTTTGGAAATGATGTTGCATGCGGGGCTTTGGAAATTCCCTAGAACTGGGCTAGGGTAAAGAGGATGTTGCGGTTTCATAGGCCTAAGGATATGTGACTACCTAGGATCAAGGCTAGGGTTTTAGGAAGGTGTAACTACCTAGGATCAAGGCTAGGGTTTAAGAAGGACGTAACTTCCTAGGCTTTAGGCTAGGGTTTGAAAGGATGTAATTAGGGTCAAAACTACCCTTTCACCTTTGACCCGTCAAGGTCACCCCGTGACCCGCTTAGGTCGACTTACCAATCTAGGATCCATCTAGGTCAATCTACCGACCTCCCTAGGTCAACCAACCCGAATAGGTCAGCCTACCCATGTTTAACCCGAATAGGTCAACCTTAGACCCGCTTAGGTCAAACCATGTCTATCCCGCTTAGATCATCCCATAGGCAAACGCTACAACACGCTATCTTGATTCATTCACCATATAGGTCAATCCAACCCTTCTCATTTAGGTCGACCTATCCTTTACCCATCTACGTCAACCCCATTATCGCCGCATTCTAGCTTGAACACTTCTTGTCTCAAACCTTAAGTCAAACCTTAGTCAAACCTACCCGATTCCTATAGGTCTTCCTCACCCATGCTTGACCAAGGACCGAGTCATCTCCCTCTTTTTGACCCATGTGGTCATTTCTCACCTCTTTTTAAAAAGTCTAACTTGATTCGACTACGGCGACCTGAGCCTCTTATTGGTGTGGGACCTCTCACTCACGATAAGGGGAACGTAGGCAACTTCGGCCCGGTCAAACTTTCAATTTTTTACCAAAACGCATTTCAAAAAATGTGGAGACCGACTCTTTTTCAAAAATGATTTTTATAACGATGCCTTATCATTAAATACGAATCTAATTTAATTCACTAAGAGGCTTAATTCTTTCATGAATAGAGTTCTGTATCATGTCGGCTGCAAAGAACATCGAAGTTGCAACTGAAGCTGCTACCCAAGATCCCGAGACAATCCTCTACACTGGTACTGCTCTCAGTAACAAGCATCCACTTCGAAGCTCCTCGATGAACAAGCAATCCACTTTAAGGCCATTCTCAACGAGCAAGCAATATACTTTCAGAAGGAGATGAATAAGACCCTAAGAGATATCGAGAGGCGCCATTTGTCTGACATTCGTGGCGTTTATGATTACCTCAGTCGAGTTCCCCTCTTGCTCAATGTCAACACCCGTACGCTCCTCAAATATACGGGCCGCCACAGACTGTCCCCGTCGGGATGCCCCCTATGACTACTCATCAACAAGGGGTGCCGGTACCTAAATTACCCTCAAAGACAGTTCGTGAAAGGAAGGACGAGCGCGAATTCGACGACTTGGGCAAACTCTTCAAAAGTCTAGTTCAAGCCGGAAAGTTGTCTCCTTTGTTCAATTATGAACCAAGTAGGGTGAAGCAAGGCTTGGATCCCTCCAAACACTGCCAATACCACCAGTACATTGGACATGACACCGAAGATTGCCTCCAATTGAGGAGAAAGATTCAAAGCCCATTACAGCGGAGTCATCACCCGCCAACGGAATACATGGGCATGGGCAAAAGAGGAAATTGGGGCTACCTCCTTTAAATAAAAAAAGAAAAGGGTCATTCAGTCTTCGTAGGTTCTAGAGTGTCCTTAGTCAAAAGTCCACCTTGGACGATTTTTGTTTCTTTAAGTAAAAGTCCACCCGGATTAGTCGTTTTTCTTTCAAATAATAAAAGAGTCTTATTATTTGTTTCTCTCTAGACTTGAGACATAATCTTGCATAAATCAATTCCAATGAAAATTGTCTTATTCACCATTTTCGCTTGATTGCTATATCTTTATATGATGAATTAATCTTAATCTTACTCATTAATGGCGACTCATTAAAAGGTAAATGGACCCCACAACCATTCACATAATTAAGTAAACGATTAATCTTAAAATAACGAATGCTTCGATCAATTGGGATGAACGAATCACTTTCTCTTCTCTCTACATTCTAACCCCATACACTCTCTATATACACTTCCCCTGTGTTACACCCTCCATATACCTATCCATATAATACCCCTATGCACTCACTCCGTGTACATTCTTCACGAACACTCTCTCCATACACCTTCTCCATACACCTCACGTCTCACCTTACCCCTTTTCCACACGGTCATGGCAAAGAAATAGACTGCGGTTGCTCATCATCAGGCACCCATGCTGCCACGATTCAAGAGGGATGTTTCTCCCATTCATGAGTATTACATTGCCATACACTGAGGTTGTCTGTATTCCATCGCAAATGCCAAGTGCACGAAGTTTTTTTTACCATTCATGGGTGCCACGTGACGATCCGATGGAGCTCCGTCGATGAAGGACAAGGGGCTACGATGCCCACCGCCAGCAAAAAGCCGCTTGAACTATAAGGAAGCTTCTTCGCATCAACAAATGCGAAAACTACCAGGGGCTCGTCTTGCCCAATGTTTCATGTACAAATATATAATGAAAGCTCGCTAGGTCGAAACCCAAAAGGTGACCCAGGCAAAAATTAGAGCATTGCACAAAAGAAGCCCGCTAGGTTGAAACCGAAAGGGCGGCCTAGGCCAAAAAAAAGGGTGTGCACAAAAAAAAAAATAAATAAATAAATAAATAAGAAAAATAGAAGGGGCTATCACCACATAATATTTTCACTTCAAATGTTCTATTTTCTTTCTTTCCCTACAAAGAAGATTAACACGGCACCAGCAGCAACCCATGACAACTACGATGGAGCAATCCACTGCAACAACTACAAGGAGTAATCCACCGCAATGAGCTACAAAGAACAACTCACCTCAAACGAACCTCACACCCCTAAACTCAAA